>PVKE010020025.1:0-27882 GCA_004027555.1 Craseonycteris thonglongyai
TCACCTCCCATGTTGAAGGCCTCTGGTTCAGTTCCCACCCCCTGCAGCCCCACATAGAATGAAACTATGTCACAACTAATGATGTACTACTATGGAGACTACTCTGGGTGGTCTCCCCTTCTTGCACTCGCTCTCTCTCTCTCTCTCTCTCTCTCTCTCTCTCTCTCTCTCTCTCTCTCTCTCTCGCCTTCTCTCAAAACAAATCTTTAAAAAAAAAAAGAAGAAATAGCCTGCAATTGTATATTGCCTCTTTAAACTAAGCTATTTACAACTGTTATATGTATTTTATAGTTTCTAAGTGGTTAAATTGGGGGTTTTAAACATATATTTTTAAATTCTAGTTTTCTTGCATTTTAATGAAATAATATAGCCTATACCTCTATTACTTGGGTAATTTATTGAAATTATCTTTGTACATAGGTATTAATAATATGTGTAAATATTCAACAAACCTTTGAAAAGAATGTGTTTTTATTTCTAGAATGTAAGTGACAAATATGTTTCATAAATATTATTGATAGTATTTTGACTGTGTCCTTTCTTATTAACTTCTTGAAATAGTAGACTCAGTGAGATTAAAGAGATTCTCATTGCTGACTTCTTCATTTACAATTTTATTTACTTGTCCATGTGTTATTTTCTAATTATTGCCACTTAAAAACAAAAACAGGGGAAGCCGGGATGGCTCAGTGGGTTAAGCGCTCACTTTGCAGCGCTGGGGACCGAGGATCGAATTCCGGCCCCGGCCCGTGCAGAACCATGTGCTGAACTGGGAGCTCCCCCAGTTCAGTTCTCTCTCTGTCTCTGTATCTCTCTCTCTGTCAAAATAAATAAATAAATATTAAAAAAAAATAACAAAAAACAAACAAAAAACAAAAACAAATACTTTGTGTTTTAAACAATTTTGGATTTACAGATAAATTGAAGAGAAAGTACAGAGTTCTCCTGTATTACACCTTCCTTCATTTTTCTTATTATTTACATCTTTCATTAGGGAGGTACATTTATTATATTTGTTACACATATATTACACTCCATAGTTATATTACATATTACATATATTACATATATTACATATATTAACTCCATAGTTAATGCATACTTTTTTCTTTTTTATATTTTCATATTCTTGCATTTTAATTTTAGACATTCCTATTGACATTTCTTCAAATTCACTGATTTTTTTTTCTGCTGTTTCAAGTTTACTGTTGGGCCCATCAAAGGCATTCTTAACTTATGTACAGTGTCTTTATTCTGGCATTTCTGTCCTGATTCTTCTTAGAGTTTCTATCTCTCTAATTACATTACCCATCTGTTTGTACATGTTCTCCAGGTTTTCTATTACTAAACTTAGCATATTAGTCATTGCTATTTTGAATTCTAGGACAGGTTATTTTAGTATCTCTGCTGTATCTGAGTCTGGTTCTGGTGCTGCTCTGTTCCTCAGGTTGTGTTTTTTTTCTTTTGCTATGCCTTGTAATTTGTTTTGTTTTGTGTTTTGCTTTGCTTTTTTTTTTTTTCTTTGCTTTGTTTTGGGTTTGGTTTGGTTTGGTTTGGTATGATTTTGAAAGCCGGACATAACATACTGGGTAAACAATTTGAGGCAGATAGGACCTAAATGTAATGCTTTGTGTTTTGTGCCTTCACAATAAGCTACGTTTATTGTTTACTATAGCTATAGATTTTAGAGCCTAAACTTTCCCCTTTTGTCCTAGTTTTTGTCTCCTCTGTTTTCTTTGAGTTTCACTAGAGGCTCTTTTTTTCTTCTTTCTTTCTTTCTTTCTTTTTTTTTTTAGATTTATTGTATTGTTTGACAGAGAGAGAGAGAGAGAGAGAGAGAGAGAGAGAGAGAGAGAGAGAGAGAGAGACCAAGAAAGAGAAAATGGAGAAGTCCCAAAGCAGTCCCTACAGCCATACATTATTAATTTCAATATAGTTTTAATACAGTTTCATTCCACAAGTGATGTGGAGCTGTGCAGGGCAGGAACTGAACTAGGGTCCTCTCACATGAGAAGCACGCCCCAGTTCAGCATATGGGTCTGCACACACCAGGATCAGAACTTGATCCTTGCGCCCCATGGTTGCAAGGCAAGCACTTAACCCACTGAGTCATCCTGGCATTCTCTCAGGGTTCTTAAGTAAGCCTGAGATGTACAAATCTTTTGATTGTATTACCTTGTTATTATCCAGCATCCCTATTGATGTGGTGGTAAGGTGTGGAGGCAGGGGAAGTATATTTTAACTTTTATAATTAGGTTTTAGTTTTACAGTGAACCAATGCCCCAGACTGTGACCTTCACAAGTGTTTCTGAGATTGGCCTGCCTCTCACCTTATGTATAATGGGAAGGTTAAAAAAAAATCTAGATTTGGATATTTCCCTTCTATCATGTTGGTAAGTCTCTGGTGAGATCTCAGTTAGTCATACTCTGGCAAAATAATTTCTCTTAAGAGCAGGTATTTTAACAAAAAGATGTGCTGGACATATTTACAAATGGTTGTTTTTTCACACTTTTTGATGGAAGAAATGAGAAACTATTTCTCTCATCTTCAGTTCGAAAATATGATAGGGCTCCTGGAGGTAACACTCTGAAGTTTGGGGGTTCCCTGGAGTTAACTCTCAAACTTCTCAGTACCAAGCTTCTAGCAAGTTGTCAACAAAGTTGACATTTTTTCCTAGTGGTCCCTGTGACCCGGGGGGTTTCTGCTCCTAGGACTCTGCTATGAGAAGCTAGGACTCTCTGTCTCTGCCTGCCCACCTTTCCAGTTTGAAAAGCAGCAGCTTAATTTGTGATCTGAGTCCTTGATGGACATAAGAACAATTGTTGATTTTCTGTTTGTTCAGCTTTTCTGTTGTTGTGAGGATGACAGTAATGACTAAAAAGCTTCTCATATACCAAACTGAAAACAGAAAGTCCCTACAACTTTATTTGGTATTAATAAGTTAATTCTTACCCATTTTATTAAAAAATAAAATCTATCTTTATAATATTTTTAAATACCTCAAATTTCATGTTTATTTTTTTAAATCTTTGTTTTGCATGGAATAAATATGTTTTAAGAGTAAGAAATTATTCTAAAAGATTAATTATATTTCAGTCAAAATATTTTTCTGAGTTTCAGAACAAAACATTCCAGTTTTAAACATTGCTTTATATTTTGGATATACACAGATAGATATATGAATGCTTAGGACAATAGATCTGGAAAGATATACAGTAAATTTTAAATACCAATAACCGATATGAAGTTAATGGTGTTAGTAATAGAGTTGTAAAAAGAGAGTTACTTTCTTTTACTCCATATAATTATATATTTTTAATTGTTAAAAGAATGATTTACTATTATAAAATATTCAAAAAAAATTTACCAAATATATCTTAGCTTTGAGTAAGAAATATTCCTTTTTTTTTCTTTTCTTTCATGCACCAAGGATTTCAAATCATAGTTCTAGTTGTGCCTGGGTACTGTTGACCTACCTTAGGGGTCTTCTCAGTCCACAGTTCTGGTAAGAGGTTTCACCTTCTTCCCAGTCAGTGTCTCCCATCTGACTTCCGGATTCCTCTGTACCCCACCAGCTCCTCATGTTCCATTGTTGAATAGTAAAGCCTGGGGAAAATAAATATTAATATGATGTCTCTGCCATGCCATATGATAATGTGAATGTTGTGAGTTAGTTGCAAAAATATTTCTGTTTTTCTATAGAATTTGTACTTTCAATCCTGGGCAAGCAAACAAACAAACAAACAAACAAAAACTATTAAAAGCAATATTGACAACTTTGGAGAAGCTGATTTTAAATTATGCATTTGGATTCAGAGAGAGAGAATAGAGAATCTAAGGTGATATTTGGATACTATAGAAGAAAGGCATTGTAGTATTGTAAAAATAGTCCTGGATGGGGGTAAGGGGGAGTGGGGTGGTGGTCCTCACTGTGGGAAAATGGGACAAAAAAAGAAAAAATGCATAGCAAGGTAGCACAAGACAAAGATAATAGAGCTGAGGAAGACAGCAGCTTCTACTTCCTGCAATGACCCAGAAATACAGGTGTATAAAGAACAATGATGGATCTGAATGGAGCACTGGTATTCACTTGGCAACATCCACAAGTGACTAGTGTCAGATTGGTACCTGAGTATGGTATTGGGTAAGGTGAAGTATTCTTCACCTGCAACCTGCAGTATCATGTAGAAAACTGTGTCTGAGAACCTAAGCACCCTCTGTAGTTTCCATTTTGTAAAAGGAAACCTTAAAAACTTGAGTAAGTTGGATTCCACTCACACAGAGAGGACCTGAGTCCTCAGTGTTCAAGCCCTGCATTTATTACTAGTATTCATATGATCTACATTAGATTTTTGGTATATCTTTTTGGTAATTCTTATTAAACTTACTGTTTAATAAGATTTATATAATAGGTATATGATAGATATTAGAAATTTAAATTTATAGTATACTATCTCATATGCAGAAGTTTAGTTAGATCAGCTGTTGATAGTTCAGACTGTGGAGTCAGAACATTTGTCTTCAATTTTGCACTGTATTTTTTTATGTCTTGATTATTAAACTGTGACCAAACTGGAAAGCTAGAATTCTTTATTAATCTCTGTGTTCCCAGTGTCTGGCACATTGTACGGCCTTTAATAATTTTTGTCAAGAACAGAGGGGAAAAAGAAATCCTATTATAAAGTGCTTCCGGCCAATAAAGTATGTGGCACAAAACCACCACAAATAATTGAATACTCACTTCACCATTCTTTAATTTCTGCTGGATTTTTTAATGTAAAATATATTTTTAAAGTTTAACAAGAAAGCTAGGACAGGGAATATTGAAGACAAGAAAACTGAAGACCATCTATTGTGTAATTTTGCCAGCATATGATGGTATTTGTTGACAAAAGTAGATTAATACTTAACTTAAGCCATAAAATAAAATTAATCAAATTTCAAGTCCACTGTCACTTTTTACCTCTTTTTTCTTGGTAAAATGTCAAATTTTCTCTGATAAATAAAATGAGCAAATTTATATATTGCAGTTTTTCATTATATTTTTTTGAGCGCTTAAAAAAACAAACATCATGGGCTGATATTTGCATATCTGCATAATATTAATAAGTATGAAGATCAAATAGATCAGCAAAGTTTCATAGGCAAATAAATCCTAAATTAATAGATGAACTTTGTGCTGAATTTTTGCATTCTTTGTGATCTTAGAAAGCCACTACTCTCTGAAAGAAGGCCATTTCCAGTTCTTACATAAAAAATAGGTTACCTCAATTACAAAATAGTAAACCTCACTTTAAGGTAACTGAAATGTAAAAATAGAGTATTAGAGGGAAACATAAGTTAATAGCTATTTTCTTACATTTTAAAACAGTTTAATAATATTCATTACTAAATATATATATTTATCACATAACATACTGTATATTAAATATATATATATTACTAACATATGAAAGTAGTTTGATTTGACATAAAATTACATAGAATTGTAAAACATTTGTATATATACATTTAAGATTTGCTCATGAAGATACAATTACTAAAAACCCACAAATGTCTAATATTGTGATTCTTGGTGTGAGAACAAAATAACTGTATGGCCCCTTAATTTAAGAACTTTAAGTGTGTAAAGTGGTAGAGGAGGCACATGCAAAATTAGAGAAATGCATGAATATAAATAAACTACAGCAGCCCAAGTACTGTTCTTCCACTTACATCTATGAAGTGTATTTACTTACTTATTTTGGTTCATCAACAACTACACATTACCCATCAGTCTGAAACATGAGTTGTGTACATGGCAGAGTTCACATGGAGCTCAGGGTGCAAGGTAAAGATATCTACTGAACTTCTCTGCTTTTCAATGCACTATAATGGACTATTTATTTCATTTAAGTCACATATATCCAAGGCATTATTAAACCCATTTCAAAACAGGACACACATGAAACTTTAAAAAGGTAACTTAATTAAGTAATTAGTAACAAAAATATTAAAATTCTAGTCAGTTTGGAGCTCACAAAACCAGATATTTCCAGGACCTGAAAACTGTCATTATCCTCATCCTACCCATCAAAATTACCTTTCTTGAGGAAATTCTGTGTCCCAGACACTGTGCTAGATGCTTTTCATGTAACATCTCATATAGTCTATAATTTTGTGAGGTAGGTTTCACTATCACTATGTTACAGATGGGGACTAAAACTTAAGCAACTTTAAAATTTGTGCAGATTGCACCTTGGCAAGGTTTTTATTACTGGGATTAGCCCCCAGCTCAGATTTGTTTAGTTCTAAATCCTGTGTTCTCGGCTAATAAATTGCACTGTCTTAAATCAAATAGGTTCACTCCCGCTCCTGTCCCAGTTGGCTTTCTGTTCCTCCTCTTACAATAAATTTTCAAAAGCTACAGATTGGAATCTATTTTGCATGCTTCCCAAAGGAATTCCAGAATTTTACATATGAACATTGGAGATCATTTGCACAATGGCATATAAACTATGTAAAATACACAGAGATCCTGACCATGGTAGTTCTGTACATCTGAGTACAAAAAGAAGTAGACTCTCAGCTCTTTCCCCTTTCTCATCAACACTGTCTCCTCAATCCTGTTGTTGGGGGTTGAGGGATGGAGTAAGGTTTGAATTGACAAAGCCTTTGGAGATGAGTAATTCAAGGACCTGGCAGGTTGATGTATTATTTGGTATTTCTTTATGGGTACAGACAACACTCTCTTAATGAGTTATAGGGAAAGACTACACACCTTGGGTCCAAGTCTTCAGTGAATGGGAATCCTAGGAGGCTTATAATAAAAATGGACACAGAGTGACACAGAATTGTATAGGTCTCAGAGGAGTTACTTTTATTCCCCCAAGATGGAGCTGTCAATTATAATTTTAATATAACCAGTTTCTGTCAAATAATAAAGACTGATTACATAAAGAAATTCTGTGCCACGCACTGTCTTAAAAAGTATTATAAGCAGGAGTAAAAGCTCTTTTAATGTGAGAGATTGGAAAAAAATGTGGTGTCCTCTAGAGAGAAGGAGGCTTCCTGCTGAGATCAGAAGTTAAAAGAACATTTAATGAGAAATTTGAGGTGCTAGGGAAGTGTGTTGTTCATAAAACAGATATTCTATAGGGTATTGTGGACTGTTTGGAAGGAGTGGGGAACAAGTCATCAGAGAATAATACAACATGACACAGGGTCCTTCACCTTACAGAAAAAAAAATAGGGGAGAGAGAGAAGTGAGTGTGTTAGTGAGATTGAGAGAGAGAGAGAAACAGCAAGAAACAGAAAGAGAAAGAAAAATGGTACATTCAGCTGGACACAATGTTACAAAAATAATAATCACTAGTCCCTCACTGCAAGGGACATTCTCAGACTTCTCTAAAGTTAGTTGCAGCCAAAATGTATAAAGCTCAGATAGGATCAAGTTCTTTTAATCAAGTGTTTTACTTTTCTATTAAGAGTTAGCTGTGATCTCAGTTCTGTGACAAGTTTCTTCTACAAAAATTTAACTCTAAGTTAACAAGCTTAAAATGTTAGGGCATTTGGGTGGAGACATAAACCAGTGACCTTTTTGCTATATCTCAGACTCATGATCCTCTCCTGTCCTGTTGAGTCTGGTAAAGACAAATTGATGTTGTCATGTTCGTGGAGTCTCACATTTCTATGGGGATTGGAAGAGGAGGATATTAAAATATTCTCTACAAGACTTTTGTTTGCTAAACTATATTTTTAACTTAAATAATTTAGTTCCAAAATACTATTTGATGCAAAAAGCAAGCAAATAAACAATGACAACAACAAAATCCTTGTGTTCTAACAGAACTTGAAAAATATTTTTTTTCAGAGATGGAAAAGAATATGGAAAACATTCTGAAGTTCTTAAAATATTAATATACTATTTTGTAGGAATGCCTAAAATTTAAACCAATAAGTGGAAGACTACTTTAGGGGGTAGAAAACACTATTATTCTTAGTAAATGTTCCTTACTTTATCCAGACAAAATGGTTTGTATCTGAACAATGTCTCAGCTCTCAAAAGATAATTTTATTTTCTCCTGAACAGAAGTGCTTATACAGCCTCCTAGAGTCCCCAGGGAGCCTCCATCATGCCTTTGAAAACTGTTTTTCACACTTGAACACTGGGGTACAGAAAGATGCTACCAGTTTTAGCTCACACAAAAAAGAGAAGTAATGCAGCTTAACCCCAGAAAATATTGTTTGTTTGTTTTTTGCCAAATTCTTAAAGAAGTAAATATAAAGCAGCAGTTCCCAACCTTATTTTACCTGTGTACCTCTATTAAGCCCATTTCTATAAATTGTACCCCTTGCTATTAAAGCAGCTGTTTTTAAATACTGACACATTTGTTCAGTGCTTATCTTAATGTAAAATAATAGAAATAAGGTAATAAGTTAGAAAATAAAAATTACTACACTATAAGTGCAAACCACAGATTTAAATTCACTATATTCATAACATAGTTAAATCTCAATAATATGATCAGGTATTTAACAAACTTTTAATTTATTAATAATAATATTTATTTGTGTTATTTGAAAAGTCTGTAATAATTATCATTCAGATCACTAGCTGACTGAAACTTTTTTAGTGAGATTACTGAGCTTTCTTTGACACACCAAGTCTCTTGAAATAAGATTCAAAAGATGCAAAATATAGTCTTCAATCCAGACTTGCATTAAACTTGTTGCAGTACTTATTTTTTATGAAGATATAAGAAGAAAAAGCTCTCCCCTCTAGGTTGGTATTAGTGAATTGGGAAAGGTATTTGAGTGCCTTCTCATTGAGTTGTTCATATTCCTCACCAACATCTACCCAGAAGGTAATAAGATGCTTACTTTTAAAATCAGAATTTTAAAAAGAATTGATTAAAAATTCAATTCACTGCTCTTCTCATTCATTGATAATTTAACTTCTTTGAAGAACTCTTCATTGAAGACTTCTGCAATCTAGTTTCCCCCCTACCCCATGTTGAGGGGAATACTTATAATAGAACACTTAAAATCCTTCCAAGTGACTTACAGTATTCTCTTTCACATTTTGGGGTAAGTGCAAGTCAGTCTCAGATGAGAAGTTGTGCAGAGTTTCAAAAAATTCAGGCTGACCTCTTTCAAGACACACTTTCCAAGAGTCCAGTTTTTTAAATTACTGATTCACATTGAATACAGTAATTGAACTGTTTTGAAGTCTAAAGTTGAATTTGTTTATTTCTAGGAAAAATACCTGATAAATATACATGACTTTGAGGCCAATCACTGTCCTGAAACTTTGGAGCAAAAGAAAAATGATGGTCTTCAAAAAACACCTGGATTTCATGCCTAAGTTCAAATATTCATGTAAGTACTTTGACACCAGATAGCCAATTTACCTCCATACGCCAAAATAATATGCTATGAATGGTATTTATTTCTTCACACAGTCAGTGTTTTACATAATCTGGAGTTTTATGGTTGTGACTTAAAATTTACAACTTTTATAGCCTCATCAGGAAGATGTTTCAGTTTACTAGGAAGAGTCTTGGATGCAAGACTTTGTATATGAATGCAGCAGTGAATCCATGGTACATGGGGAACTATTTTAATTTTGATTGCATAGGTCTATAAAACAACCTGACATATACCTGCCTCCATCAGTGCATACACCACAATAATTTGATCAATTAATGTCATTTTCAATGAAACAATCATGGCTTGCATCAAAAATATCGCCTGTGGTATGCTCTGTCAATGGGTAACAAAGCAACAGATTTTCCTTTATTTTATTTTCTACCAAGTACCTCATGATGATGAGCAAAATAAATAAATCAACAACATCTATACTTTCATTGGCTTGGATGAAAAATAATTTAATCTTTGCTAATTCTATCTTCTCCTACATCTTCAATATTATCAGAAATCCCCTGTATATGTTGAGACAATGTATTGTTAAAAAAAGAAATAGTATTGACAGGTTCTTTTCCAAACATACAAAACATGGTATTCTTAATAATGTACAAGGAGAAATGAAGTATTCAGCTATTGTGTGGTTTTTACCACATTTAACTATGTGATAAGCAATATTGTATGAAGCCTCAACTACATTCTCATTGTCTTTTTTTTTCTGCTATCATGTACGAAGTAACAGTTGAATGGTTTTCTAAGTGCCAGAAATCGTTGGGAGCTGGTGATGTGCTTGACAGGGAAGGCTTTCCTGGGGCTTTGATGGCAGGGCCTCAGCCTCCTCAACCTCCCTCAAAGAATAGAAACTAGATGTATACTGCAGCTTCACGTAAAGGTTTGAGAGCTGACAATTTGCAACATAGAGTTTCAGAAAGTTAGAAACAAAAAAAGACTTAGAAAGAAATAGCTATGTGCTTACAAAGAAATGGCTATGTGTTTGAGATAAAAATGCCCTTGGACTAGGCTTAGCTGAGATAAACAATGCCTGATGTTCTCTTGTAATGACGCACATGTATACTATAAAAGATAACTAATAAAGCTATGTGGGGCTGTTCCTATTGAGGACAGTCAGCAGATCATTGGGTCTGTCTTCAATTCTCACCACTTGAACTCATGAACTTCGTTCAGCCAGGCTGGTCCTGGTACAAGAAATAACGTATTTCTTTGTTGTTATACATAGGATGTTTAGTTTCTAAATGCTGAATGAGTAAAAAGAGTTTCATGCAACCATTAGATGATATTTCCCCAAACATAACACACAAAGGCTTAAGTCGGTCATCATCCTCTACAAATAAACACCCCCATTTAATCTACTCTTCAGAGTATTTTCTTTTCTTCTGTGTAGTAATTGAGGCATGCAACTTTTTATTGTCTCCTTGTGTGGTTGTACTTATAGCTGTGGACACGTAGCTGAGAAGTACTTGGTGGCAGGTTACAATCCACTTAAAGTTTTAGTTTTTTAATGGTACCTGTTTTCAACGACTGATCCATAACTGACATGCTTACAAATCACTGGCAAAAATAACTGAAAATGTTAAACGTTAAATTAAAAAAAAAAACTACTTGAAAAGAATCAAGATTAAAAAAAATACACTTTCTTTTATTCCATCAATAACTAAATTGATCAAGCAATCTGTATTTATATGTTTGGGCAAGTTCTAGAAATATCACAAGTAGATTGTTCTGAAACTGTGCATAATGATTGGTAAAAGAGTGGTCCAGGGAAGGGTTCATAGCAGCACCCTCACCAATCATCATTGGTTAATGTGATCTAATTCTGAAGTGCCTCATTTAACAGTGAGTCAAATTTAACATTTATTGTTCCATAACTGTTTGAATTTTTTTTACTTAACTAGTTTTTTCACCATACTGATTATTTTTTACCTATCCCTGAACAGCCCAGCATGTACCCACAGTGGTACACGTACCACTTGTTTGAAACCGATAATCTAAAGGAAAGGTGACTCCTCACCTCCTTACTCTCATTATTTATAGAGAGCAAATTTGTTGCATGTAAAGCTATCTTCCTTCCTTCCTTTATTTCTTCCTCTCTCTTTTTCTCTCTGTTTCTTACCAAAAATGCATCTAAAATCAGAGTGAGAGTCTGAAAATCATGTTGTCTAACTGATGTCTCCAATGGAGAGAGTGAAGATATTTACTTTTTGAGGAAAGTAGTACATAAACATTGTATATTATGTACTATTTGGGAGCATGGGATCTTTAAATTCTATTTCCTGAATCTCCCAGGCATTTTTTGACCCACCTATCTTTCTGTAACTTTCAGAGCCCCCAAAGTTCATCTGAACCTTTGCTTAAAACAGATTCAGAGATGCATGTATTCACACACATATGCATTTTAGTATTGAAATCTAAAATAATTATACAATAACAAAGTGAGCTTATTTTACAATTTAAAATATTGAATTGTATACCTCTGAAATGCAGGGGTTAGCAATCTCTATGAGCAATCTAGTCAAAGTTTATTTTAGTACAATGAAGAGAAACCGAATTAATTATTTTTAAATTAAGAGGAGAACAACCAAGTTAGCTGCTAACATTTACTGTAGGTTTACTATTTGGTAGCAGTGCTTACTATGTGCACTCATTAAACCACACAGTAATTTTATGAAGCAGGTGTTATTCTTAAACTCATTTCAGAGATGAAGCAACTAAAACATGATCAAGTTAACACCTTGACTAAGGTCACAATAATCCAGTTGCCCTGAGGATATCAGAGAGTAACAGAAATTAAAAGATGCAAAATGAAGTATAGCCAAGCTTTCGCCATTTGAAAAAGAGCAAAGTTACTATCTTCTTATTTTGCACCGATTTTACTGCTCACCCATTTGTCACAAAATAGAAGGATTGCTCTAACTCCCAAGACCAAAGGAATTTTTGTGAATTCATGCTGAGTTGAATAGTGTTCAGCCAAAATTATTGCCCATCCAGACCTGTGACTATAAACTTATTTTGAAATAAGGTCTTTGTAGATGTAATCAAGTTAAGATGAAATAATACTGAATTAAGGTGAACCCTAACCCCAAAACTGACATGTGTATAATAATATGGACATTTGGACACAAATATTCAGAGAAGAAAGATAATCATGTGCATGTGGAGACATAGATTTGAATTATGCTGTTGCAAGTCCCAGAGCACCAAGTACTGAAGGCAACCACCAGAAGTGCCAAGTGCCAAAGAGAGGTTCTTCATGAGAGCCATTGAAGAAAACATGGCCTTGCTGACACCTTGATTTCAGATGTCCAATCTTTAGAGCTGTGATTGAATAACCCTTTCTAATTTTAAGCCAGCTAATGTGTAGAACATTGTTACAGTGGTTCTAGGAAACTAATATTCATATGGGGATGCCAGGAGCTCAGCCGTTGAGCACTTGCCTCACAATTGCAAGGTCTAGAGTTCCAGGCCCCAGTCTGCACAAACCCCATATGGTTAACTGTGGAGCGACTGGTAACCACTTAGATGGCTCAGCAGCAAAGGTTCTCACCTCCTATGCAAGAGGCGTCCAATTCGGTTCTCACCCCATGTGGCCCCACATCCACCTGTGTGGAATGAAACTGTGTCACAACTAGGGATGTACAACTATGAAGACTGTTCTAGGCCCTCCCCACCGCTCTTTCTCTCTCTCCCCTCTCTCTCACCTTCTGTCAAATAGTAAAATAAATCTTTTTTTTATTAAAAAAAGGAACTAATATAGATGCTAAAAATCATGTTTCAATTTAAGAAGCAGAGGATGATTATAATAGGCTAATAATGGCTTCCAATAATATGTCCGTGTTGTTACTCTTGGAACCCATAAAAATTAGGGGAAAGCTGGGATGGCTCAGGGGGTTAAGCACTCACTTTGAAGCCCCGGGGACCGAGGATCGAATCCCAGCCCCAGCCCATGCGGATCCACATGCTGAACTGGGGTGTGCCCCCAGTTCAGTTCTTGCTGGGACCTATGTGGGAGGCTCCCGGCCCAGTTCCTGCCCTGTGCAGCCCTGTGCCCACCCGTGGAGTGAAACTATATGGAAAACTAATGTCAACAATGGAGACTGCTCTGGGCCCTCCCCCTTCTCTCTGTTTCTCTCTGTCTCTGTTTCTCTCTCTCAAAGATCAATAAATCTTTTTAAAAAATTACCTTAATGGGGGGAAATGATATTTACAAGCATAATTAAATTAAAAATTCTTACATGAGCAAATTATTTTAAATTATCAGTGTGGGCCTGAAATGCCATCTTAAGTGTCTTTACAAGAGAAAGTCAAAAAGGTATTCGCTACTCACAGAGGGCAAGGTGGTGTGAAAACAGGGATACAGACTTGAGTGATACAGTCAGAAGTCAAAGAATGTGAGCAGCAGACATAAGAAGCTTGAAGATGTAAGAAATAGATTATCCTCTAGTGCCTCTATAGAAAACACAACTGCCAACACCTTAATTTTGGAGTCCTGGTAGCTATAGAATACGAGAAAGTAAATTTTCATTGCTTTGAACCATCAAATTTGTGGTGATTTTTTACAGATGCCATGGAAAACTAATACACTACTCCAGGTATTTCAAGCAGTAAGGTAGGTCAGTACAGAAAATAGGCACTCACAAGGTCATCAGAAGGGTTTGGCTGCAGATGTGAAAGGGCTGCCACTAAATCACCCAGAGGTCTGGAGGCTGCACGGGAGTGCTGCCTAAATTACAGTGACCCCTCAATTCTGCAACTAGTGATGAGATAGTAGAGCATGGAGTCTGGCAGCTGAAAATATTACCTGCCACAACTGTAGGAGAGACCATTAGAAGAGACTTGCAGAAAGAAGGGACCTACAAGTGGAATAAAATGAATAGACTATGCAACAGACAATATTCAGCAGCAGACAAGGATAATATAAATAATACACAACTACCAGCCATGAGCACCACAGGTTAGAATAGACACTAGTCTGAGGCAAACCAATTTTAACCAATAATAAGATGTTATTGCTTTCCTATTTTGTCATTTGAGCAAGACCATGCAAATTTTGGATAGGCTTATTAATGGGCATACCCCTTGCTCAGTTATTCTCACTGGGTTAATTCTACTCTGGTTGAAATAAGGTGGTAAATAGTTAGTAGAGCCCATATATGTGAGAAATTTCCCAAGAAAAGGGTAAGTGTAGTACACATTTCTCAAATATATACCATCTTACATCAGTTCTAAGATGCTGTCAATTTTAAGATATGTCTTTATTTTATGTACCACTAAGGAAGAAAATAAATGCTATGATGTGACATAAATTTAGCTATGATGTGACATTTATTATAATATGCAAACTAGGACATGTTAAAATGTGAACAGCTTCTTGTAGAATTAATGAACACTAGTAACTCTGAAGGCAGAGTGGAATGACCTGTTGTATGACCCACTCTTTGTAGGCACATTTTCATTACACTTCTTGGCAATAGAAATATTAAATAAAATGTAAAAACACACTATTCTATTTTAATTTATTTTTAAGTCCTAGTTCTAAGATTATAAGAATAATAGCTCATTGTAAAAAAAATTCAGAAACTTACAAGAATCAAATCAAATTTAAGGATATAGGCACATGAGTTTCATGAAATCTCATTTTAATAGAAGGAAGATCTAGGAAAAAATAAAACTTGTAAAATTGACTTCCTCTCTACTATCTCAGTAAAAAAAAAATTGTAAAGTTGTTTAGAGTAAAGATTGTTGCTACTTTTAGTGTAGCTTACAAATTCTTTTTGACTCCTTTAATGCTGTGTAGCGTAGATTGTTTTACGGGCTATTTTTATTTTAATGAATAGTTGATTTTATAACACACTTATAGTGTAAATGAATAAATGGGATTTAACAGCATTGTTCTTTCTAAAAACATTTGCTATCTTTGCATAGACATTTTTCACTAGAATTATTTCTACATACTACATGATTTCCCTTATCTCTGCCTAGCTGTGTTACAACTTTTAAAAATAAACTATGAGTGAAATAATATATACAGAATATCTAATTCCATGTCTGTTACATAGTGTGTGCTCTGAAAATGCTAGTTAATATTCATATTATTAACAAAAATGTAGGATTTTAATTTAGTAGCACTTATGCAAATGAGTGATATAGAAATAAATAAGACGATCTGATTGGCTTGTAGATACACCATTTATTAACTGGAAACATATATAAACTACTATAATTTTATGAGCTTCTTTATATGTGAAGAAGATAAATTTTTATTATAAATCTTAATGATTTACATTAACTAATTGAAATATATAAAAATTCCTAGAATAGTACATAGCACTGTTGGCATTTGAATATCAGATTCTTTGCCCTTTCTTCCTTTTTTGCATTTGCTCATTCTTTTCTCCTTATCAGAGGAGTTTGCTGTTTTATAGCAAATGAAATAAATTGACTCTAAGTACCATAATTGTTGAGATTTGTTAATTGCTACAGCTACAGTAAAATGTGCAATTTGCAGGACATAGAGTAAATGGATGAATGAATGAATGACACATATTTGTGTCTTTATCCCAAGTCTATGCCATAGAAATAAAATGACGGTGAGAACAGTCAGAATGATATGCCTAGATATATTAATTTTGCATTGTTGCATGACAATTTACCTAAAATTTACTGTCCTTAAATAATATACATAAGTATTGCACAATGTTTATGGGTCAGTAATTCAGGTGTGCCTTAACTGGACACAACTGGTTTAGTGTTTCTCTTGAGTTGGCCTGGGCTATGGTCTCATCTGAAGATTTTAGTGTGGCACTGTGTGTCTACTTTTGAGTTGACTTCATTGGTGATTGGCAAGCCATAGTCCCTTACCATAAGAAACTTTGTACAAGACTGCTGCATGACGTGACAGCTGACTTTATCTAAGAAGGGATCCAAAAAAGAGTAAAAGAAATTGGATGGCTTAATATAACAGCAACTTATTCTCTCACTGTTCTGTAGGCCAGAAGCCTGGAATCACAGTCTCAGTGGGCCATATTCTCTCTGAGGGCACCACAGAATTTTCCTAGCTCCTTCTAGCTTCTAGAGGTTGCTGGAAATTCTTGGCACTCCTTGGATTATAGATGCATCACTCCAGTTTTTGTCTCCATTTTTACATGACTTTTTCTGTCTATTTTTGTATCTTTTTATAAGGACACTAGTCATGGGATTAGGTGCATCCTTGTTGATTATAACCTCATCTTAACTTGATTACACCTAGAAAGGCTCTATTTACAAATAAGTTCACATTCACAGATTTCAGGGCTTATAACTTTGATATATATTTTTGGGTGACACAATTCAATTTTTAACAGCAGTAACAGGAATACTTTGGCATCTATAAGCCTAATGGGTTCTTTCTAAAATTACCTATAGGTACTCAATTTTGGCAAGAACTTGCTTAATAATTGATATTATTGTTCCTCCTGCATGATTCTCTCCCCTGGGAATGAGACCAAGTTAGAAAGAGGAGATGACAATAAATCACACAATAAACTTCAACTAGAAGCAATAATGTCAGGGAAGGATGCTTTCCCTCATATGTGCATCACAGTGCATGAAAAACAGGCCCATGGGTATCTTCTACCTCATTTGAATTTGCAGAGACCAATCAAATTATGACACTCTCTCTCTCTCAACTCTTACTTATACAGCAATATATACATTCATAGATTTCCATAACAAGAGAAAGCAAACAGAAAAAAAAATCATTATATATATTAGAAGATATAACAATTCAAAGGAGGGAAATATTATGAAAGCTCACAATAAACTCACAGTAAATTTCCCCTGAAATATATTTACTCTAATAAACAGAAAAAATAAATAAAAATTGATGATTAGCCTTTCAACTAAAAACATTAAAGAGCACTTATTTTAAGGGGGAAATATCAGAGATCAGAGAAATTTGAAAAAAAAATTAAGAACTGAATTCTCCATTAAAATTATTATGTAATTGCTTCTTCTACGAACAATTTTGATAATTTAAAAGATTTAAAAGAACTTAAAAATAAAATAAGAGTAAAGGCAAGAGGTACACAGATCCCAGAGATACAAACTAATGTTTTATAGGTCTCTCATATTAATAGAAGAAACATTTCCAGGGAAGTACAGAGCACAAAGACTCACAATATACCAGTTAAAATAAGTAAATTTGTAAACAATTTCTGATCTAGATTTTTAAACTTTTAAAATAAATAAATCTCAAAGATATCTAATTATAATTAAAAAGGCTTTTTATCATTACTGAAATAGTGTCTACACTATTATAAATTGATTGATCTACACTATTTCAATGCAATAATTTCAAATTCTTTTTTTTAAACTTTTTTTTATATCTTTTTATATTTATAGAGAGTAATTATTTTATCTTCAGTGCATATTTATTTCTATTTTACTTTTGACAGATAGAGAGAGAGACAGAGACAGAGACAGCTAGAGAACCAAACTGTGGGAACTCCCCAGTTCAGCATGTGGGTCCTGCCTGGGCCGGAGCCGGGATTCGATCCTCGGTCCTCATGGCCTCAAAGCGAGGGCTCAACCCGCTGAACCGTCCCGGCTTTCCCTCAAATTCTTATTCATAGGCATATTAGAAGACAAATAATATTTCCTTTCAAAGGGATATGCATCAAATGCATATCAACAATGGACCCTGCCTAGAAGAATGTATATTTTAGCTAAGTGAAATAATAAACTAATTAAAGAGTGTAAAAATATAGTAAAAAAATAAAGGTTAACAGGAACATATGAAGTCAGTCATATAAAGTAAGTTATAAATATTTACTTTCAGAAAACTGTGCAAATAAAAATGTTTTCTGAAAGAAAGTTGCATAATTTGATATCAATAATGATGCTATTTAAATGTTAAGTGTATATAATGGGTTAAATATTTTACTACACAATATCATATAACAATTTGAGCTGAAAAGCCAACATGATAGTAATGAAACAAGAAAATTGTCAGGAGAAGTAGGAGAAACAATGGGAGAAATAAGACAAGTTAAAATTTTTTCCACACTTATGGTGGAGACAATAGATATTGTTTCATTCCTTGCTGTTCCCAATTAGGGGGAAAAATTATACACACGCACACTCAAAAAAAAATCTTGCTTGTGTGTGTGTGTGTGGTGTGTATATGTGTATATATATGTGTGTGTGTGTGTGTATGCATGTGTGTATATATATTTGTGTGTGTATATATATATATATATATATGAGTCTAATTGTTTTTACACACACGTATTTTATATAATATATATATATACTATAAATCTTATACATTATGTGTGTGTGTGTGTGTTTACGTGTATATATTTATATATACATATATATGCACACACAAAAACACACATACATATATAATATATAAGATTTATAATATATATAGTATATATGTAATATATATATTACATAAAATATATATGTGTGTAAAAACAATTATATATATAATATATATATTATATATATAGTGTGTGTATGTGTGTATGCATATATATGTGTATATATATACATATACACATACACACACATAATGTATAAGATTTATAATATATATATTATATAAAATATATATGTGTGTAAAAACAATTATATATATTATATATATTATATATGTATTGTGTGTATGTGTGTGTACATATATATATGTATGTATATATATACACACACACAAACACACACACACATAATGTATGAGATTTATAATATATATATAATATATATATATATTATATAAAATATATATGTGTGTAAAAACAATTAGACTCATACATTCCACATTACTATGTAAGAAAGACGAGGTAAGGATAAAGACTTCTGAAGAGACCAAAAATAAACAAAAGTGACTATTGGGCTGTATTTTTATTGGGTTATACTTTGTATAAATGTCCATCCATTTTCAGGACTTTGCCTAGACCCATTAGTCCAGAAATAATTACATATATTAGAAAGTACATCAACAGAATGTTAAGAAAACAGTGTATCTTCTTTTTTCCCTCAGAGGTACCTGGATGCTATTATACTATGATGGTTCATTCTCAGATTTCTCTGTAGCTTATACCTCTTTCTGGTTTAGGTTATAGGCAATGAATTGTAAACATTCATTTTTATTAAGTCAGGTTAATCTTCAGCATGGCTGGAAAAATTACTCCTGGATAGGTAATCTGTCTAAATGGAAAGAAAATATTGAGCTACATCAAGCAATTAAAAAATCCATCCCTAAAACCTCAACAGTGCAAATCCAAGGAGTCAAGCAAATGGAATCCAATGATTGCAAACTGGTTAGCCTAAAATATATGGAATTTTTAATAGTGAACCAATCTATTTCTGGATATAACTGCATTTAAATAATCTCTAAATAGCTGATAAATAAACTGTGTTAGATGACTGTAAACTATGTTGTTATACTACTTCAGTGTCCAGGAAATTTTATAGTGCTCCAATGTCCAGAAACTTTTATGATAAGGATTTCAAGTTATATATTAATATGTTGCATATTAAAATGTGATGCTTTAGTTTAGTTGTCAGGTGAAGTGAAGAATGGCTAGCTCTTATCTTTGGCATCAAGCATCCAATTTAAATAAGTCTGGTTATTATTTTATTTTCAATGAACAGTAGAGTATAACCTCATAGCCACCCTT
The DNA here is from genome assembly GCA_004027555.1 of Craseonycteris thonglongyai. Taxonomy (NCBI): domain Eukaryota; kingdom Metazoa; phylum Chordata; class Mammalia; order Chiroptera; family Craseonycteridae; genus Craseonycteris; species Craseonycteris thonglongyai. Next base: position 20,089 of record PVKE010020025.1, read on the forward strand.
GTAGAAAACAGTTTTTTTGAATTTATCTTCTATTTCTCTGTTACTACTGTCTAGTTTTTATGTGTTTGTTTGTTTGTTTGTTTTTGGTTTAATATATGCTGTTTTCTTCAACTTTTGAGGGTAATTATAGATGACTGAACAAAAGAGACAAGGTGGAGAGATGACCTTTTCAGATGAAACCATGAGAACGGGAGATGTGTAAAATTGGCTACTGAGCCAAGAGATGCATACTTTTTCACTGGACTTAGAAGAGAGCTACTATTTCTGTTCTTGTAAGGAACATAGGGATGGGTGCCCCTCAGACTTGAAATCAGAACTTAGTGGGAGCCACAAGAAAGATACAGCTTTGGAACGAGAAGAAGTGGATATTGAAACTATTTGGGACATTTGATTAAAGCTATCAGAATCCCAGGATATGACATAGATTGTAGAAAAATAAAATCCAAGTACCAACTTCATGAATATTGGAGAAAAGTCAAGATCCACCTACATGAAAGCTACACAGGAGAAAGAAAATCAAGGTAAGGAAAAGTGAGGACATCAATAAATAGCAGTAATTTAGACATCAATTGTTAATTGAAAAATTAGTTTAATGAGTTCTAAAGACAAAAGTTCTGTTTGGGAACCAGAAAGATATCATTGTGACTTAATTCTTTTGAATCTCCAGACCTTAGTAAGGTGTATAACATGTAGTGAATACTCATTAGATACATTAATCCAAGAGCAATACATCTGCAATGTGGGCAGGCAGTGGTGCTACCTAAGACAGAGAAGATTATATAAAGAGCCTATATAAATAAATAAATAGAGGTGAAGCTGAGATGGCTCCACGAGTTGAGTGCTCATTTGCAGCCCCAGGGTCTGAGGGTTGAATCCTGGGTCTGAGGATTGAATCCTGGCCCTAATCTGTGAGAACCCATATGCTGAACTGGGGTGTGTTCACATCTCAGAGTCCAACAAGAAGATCTCTTTTTAATATAGTTCTCCCAAATTCCTCTTCTACACTGTAATAGTGTTTTCATGTTGTTTCTCAGGACTGGCATGTAGTTTGCCATTAGATCATATACTCCAAATTGCAATTTTTTGTTCCTAAAAACAAACAAACAAACAAACATTTTGTTGGAGAAATATCTGGCTATTTTGTTTAAGGTCAACATAATGCAGTGGCCCATCCTGGGTTCCAGAGTAGCCCACTGACTGCTTGAGGCTGGAGAGCCAACAGGTATATCACTGAGCTTACTATACCCTTACTGACTAGAGAATGAGAGTGAATCTTCCTCCTGGATCTAACATCTCACTCTCTTTGCATTTCTTGTTTTCTTTTCTTTTGTGTTTAAATTCAATACTACATTATACTAGTTTCAGGTGTACAGCCTAATGGTTAGACATTTATGTAATTTATGTAGTGATTCCCCTGATTAGTCTAGTACCCATCAAGGGGATCACTGCATAAATTCTATAAATGTCTAACCACTAGGCTGTACACCTGAAACTAATAGAATGTAATATTGTATTTAAACACACAAAAAACAAAATACAAATTTTGAAACAGAAAAAATGTATTAAAATTGTAATGCTCAATATATGATGATAATGTAAAATGAAGACAAGTCATGTTTGACTTCTGCAATTACAAGAGGTGTTCAAAGTGCTTACCATCAGTGTCCAGACACTTTTGATTACGGAAATATACAGCTTGACCAAAGTGTCCACTCGTATCTCTGTACATGCAGTTTCAATTTACTGTGTCTCAAACTTATCACGAATGCACGCAATTGTTAGGCGTGTTGGAGGTTCTGTTGCATACTCATGCCTCCGTTGTCATCATACTTCTACATCATTCTCAAATTCCAAATACCATTTCAAAATAGTCTTGGTCTCCTCGAATGACAATTGTGCTTCTGCAATTTTCGTTGACTGTCCTGCCTGTCATGTGGTGATACTAGCATTTATTCAATTAACGTCATCTTTTGAACGAACATCATACTACGCATTGCTACCATAATTTAATTCAACTTCAATAAGTAACACAAAGACAGCATCAGTTAAAATGTGTATACATATTTTTGGCACCCCTGATATTCTCTACGCTGTACTTTACAACCCAATGACCATTTTATAACTACCAATTTGTGCCTCTTACTCCCATCACCCTTTTCACCCAGTTTCCCAAACCTTCTTCCTTCCGGAAAACCATCAGTTTGTTCTCTGTATCTATGAGTCTTTCTGTTTTGTTCGTTTATTTATTTTGTTTTTTAAATTCTACTATAAATGAGATTATATACTGTTTGTCTTTCTCAGTTTGATGTACTTCACTTAGAATAATAACCTCTAGATCCATCCATGTTAATGAAATGGTAAGATATCATTCTTTTTATGGCCATGTAACACTCAATTGTATGTACCATCTCTTATTTATCCAATTGTTTATTGACAGGCACTTGGGTTGCTTTCATATCTTGGCTATTGTAAATAGTGTTGCAATAAACATAGGGTTGCACATATCTTTTAAAATTAGTGCTTGGGATCTCTTTGGATAAATACCCAGAAGTGAAATCGCCAAGTCATAAGTTCCATTTTTTTATAGCCTTTTGAGGAACTTCTAAACACTTTTCCATAGTGTCCAAACCAATTTGAAATCCCACCAACAATGCATGAAGGTTCCCTTATTTCCCATTCTTGCCATCACTTGTTTGTTGATTTATTGATGATAACCGTTCTGATAGATATGAGGTGATATCTCACTGTTTTTTAACTTTCATTTCACTGACAATTAGTGACATTGAGCATCTTTTCACAATCTATTGGCCAATTGTATTTATTCTTTGGAGAAATGTTTATGCAGGCCCTCTGCCAATTTTTAAATGGAATTGTTTGTTTTTTTGACGTTGAGTTATGAGTTTATTCTCAATTTTTTTATATAAATGCCTTATCAGATATATGATTGAGAAATATCTTTTCCCATTTTGTTGTTGTCTCTTTGGTTTGTGAATAATTTTTTGTGTGTGCAAAAATTTCTCTGTTGTGCAAAAACTTTTTAGCTTGATGTCTCATTATAATCATTTAGATTATAGTCTCATTTGTTTATCTTTTGTTTTGATTGCCTGAGGAGATATATCAGTGAAAATATTATTAAGAGTAATATCAAAGAGTTTACCTTTCATATTGTTCTCTAGGAGTTTTATGATTTTAGATCTTACAGTTAAGTCTTCAATCTATTTTGAGTTTATTCTTCTACACGATGTAAGAAGGTGGTCTAGTTTCATTTTTTGGCATATATCTGTCCAGTCTTTCCAATACCACTTATTGACTAGACTATCTTTACCCCACTTTATATTACTGCCTCCTGTGCCATAGATTAAATGACCACATTGGTGTGGGTATCTTTCTTCTTTAGGCTATCTAATATTTTTAAATTGATAAATGTATCTGTCTGCTGTTTTGATTGCTATACCTTGTAGTATAGTTTATATCAAGTAGCGTGGTACCTCCAACTTTGTTCTTCTTTTTCAAGATTGCCATAACTGTTTGGGATCTTTTGTGGTTCCACATAAATTTTAATATTATTTGTTGTAGTTCTGTGAAAAATACCATTTGTATTTTGATAGGGATTGCGTCAAAATTAATATCTAAATTGCTTTGGGTAGTAGGGACATTTTGACAATGTTAACTTTTTATCCATGAACATGGTATATGCTTTCAATTATTTATTTAGTTTTATTGTTAAATTTATTGCGGTGACATTGATTGATATCAACTACATTGTTTCCAGGTGTACAATTCTACATTACATTGTATATACATCGCATTATGTGCTCATCACCCAGAATCAGCTCATTTCCTATACCGTGTGTTTGATTCCCCCTCCTTACTCCACCCCCATCTCTCGCACCCACCTCCCTCCTTACCCTCAGGTAACCACTAAACTATTGACTGTGTCCATGAGTTTTTGGTTTTTTGTTCCTTTCAGTTTTATAGTCCACCTATAAGTGAGGTCATATGTTTCTTGATTCTTTCAGTCTGAATTATTTCGCTTAATAAGATGTTCTCAAGGTCAGTCCATTTTGTCACAAATTGCTGTATTTCATCTTTTCTTATTGCTGAGTAGTATTCCATTGTATAAATGTACCACGACTTCTTTATCCAGTCATCTATCAGAGGACACTTTGGTTGATTCCACAACTTGGCCACCATGAACAGTGCTGCGATGAACATTGGGGTACATATATCTTTGTGGATTAAGGTTTTCAGGTTTTTTTGGTAGATACCTAGGAGAGGGATTGCTGGGTCATATGTAAATTCCATTTTTTGAGGAATCTTCACACTGTCTTCCATAGTGGTTGTACCAACTTACATTTCTACCAGCAGTGTATTAAGATTCATTTTTCTCCACAGCCTCTCCAACACTTGTTATTCCTTGTCTTGTTGATTCTAGCCATTCTAACAGGTCTGAAGTGGTATCTCATTGTGGTTTTAATTTGCATTTCCCTGATTACAGATAATATTTCATATATCTGTTGGCTGTTTGTATGTCTTCAGGAGACAAGTGCCTGTTTAGTCTTCTGCCCATTTTTTAATTGGAGCATTAGTTTTTTGTTGTTGAGTTGTATGAGTTCTTTATATATTTTAGATATTAACCGCTTATCAGAGGTATTATTTGCAAATATTTTCTTCCATTTGGTTATTTTCCTTTTTACTTTGTTGACAATGTTCTTTACTGTGTAGAAGCTTTTTGGTTTGATATAGTCCAATTCATTGATTTTTGCTTTTACTGCCCTTGCCTTTTGGGTCAAGTTCATAAAGTGCTCTCTGAGCCCAAGGTCTGTAAGTTTAGTGCCAATGATTTCTTCTATGCACTTTATTGTTTTGGATCTTATGTGGAAGTCTTTAATCCACTTTGAGTTAATTTTTGTATATGGTGACAGTTCAGAGTCCAGATTCATTCTTTTGCATGTGGTTTTCTAATTTTCCCAGCACAATTTACTGAAGAGGCTTTCTTTTCTTCATTGCATATTATTTGCTCTTTTGTCAAAGATTATCTGGCCACGTATTTGTGGGTTTATTTATGGGTTTTTGATTCTGTTTCATTGGTCTGTATGTCTGTTTCTCTGCCAATACCAAGCTGTTTTGATTATTGATGTTTTGCAGTATAGACTGAAGTCAGGGAGTGTGATGACTAGCCTTATTTTTTTCTTCAGAGAATTGCTTTGACAATTTGGGGCCTCATGTGCTTCCATATGAATCTGATAATTTTTTTTTATCTATTTCTTGAAAAAAGGTTTGTGAGATTTTGATGGGAATGGTATTAAATCTGTATATTGTTTTGGCTAATATGATCATTTTAACTATGTTGATTCTTCCAATCCATGAACATGGAATATTCTTCCATTTCTTTGTATCCTCTTCAATTTCTTTTAATAGAGTCATTGTTTTCTGTGTGTAAGACCTTCATATTCTTTGATAAGTTTATTACTAAGTATTTTATTCCTTTGCTTTGATCTCAAATGGTATCATTTTTCTCATTTCTTTTTCTGAAGACTCATTGTTTGTGTATAAAAATGCTGTGGATTTTTGTACATTGATTTTGTATCCTGCAACTTTACTGTATTCATTTATTATTTCTAATAGCTTTTTGGTGGAGTCTTTAGGGTTTTCTATACAAAGAATCATGTCACCTGCAAAAAGTGGCAGTTTAACTTTTTCATTCCCAATTTGGATGCCTTTTATTTCTTTTTCCTCCCTAATGGCTCTGGCTATAACTTCCAACACTATGTTGAATAGTGGTGGTGACAGGGGACATCTCTATCTTGTTCCTGATTTTACAAGATAAGGTTTCAGTTTTCCCAGGTTTAGTATGACATTCACTGAGGGTTTGTCATATATAGCCTTTATTATGTTAAAGTACGTTCTTTCTATACCCATTTTTATTAAGTGTTTTTTATCATAAATGAATGTTGTCGAATGCTTTTTCTGCATCAATTGATATAATTATATAGTTTTTATCTTTTATTTTGTTTATGTGGTGTATCACATTGATAGATTTGTATATGTTGAACCATCCTTGTGTCCCTGGGATGAATCCTACTTGATTCATGATGTACAATCTTTTTAATGCATTGTTGTATTCTATTTGCTAGTATCTTGTTTAGGATTCTTGCATCGGTGTTCATGAGAGATATTGGTTGATAATTTTCCTTTTCTGTGATATCCTTGCCAGGTTTTGATATTAGGGTAATGTTGGCCTCATAGGATAAGTTGGGAAGTATTGCTTCTTCAATTTTTTGGAAAAGTTTGAGGAGGTTAGAGGTTAGGTGCTCTTTGAATGCCTGGTAAAACTCATTAGTGAGACCATCTGGTCCTGGACTCTTGCTTTTGGGAAGGTTTTGGATAATTGTTTCAATTTCAATACTGTTGATTGGTTTGTTTAAGGTATCTAGTTCTTGATTCAGTCTAGGTAGACTATGTTTCTAAAACCTTGTCCATTTCTTCTAGGTTGCAAAATTTGGTGGCACATAGTCCATTATAGTATTTTTGTATGATCCTTTGTATTCTGTGGTATCAGTTATAATTTCCCCTGTTTCATTTCTAATTCGGATTATTTGTGTGTTTTCTCTTTTGTGTGAACCTAGCCAGGGGTTTGTCAATTATATTATTTTTTTCAAAGAACCAGCTCTTTGTTGAATTAATTTTTTCTATTTTTTTTATTCTTTCTTTCATTTAATTCTGCTTTAATTTTTATTATTTCCTTTCTCCTGCTGGCTTTAGATGTTTTTTGTTCTCCTTTTTCTAGTTCTTAAAGATGGGATATTAGTTTGTTTACTTGTGATTTTTCTTATTTCTTGAGAAAGGCCTGTAGTGATATAAATTGTCCTCTTATTATTGCTTTTGCTGTGTCCCAGTAAATTTGTTATGTTGTGTTTTCATTGTCATTTATTTCTATGTACCTTCTAATCTCTTCTTTTATTTCTTCTTTGATCCAGTCATTTTTTAATAACATGTTGTTTTATCTCCATGTATGTATAGTTTTTCCTGCTTTCTTTTTGTAGTTGATCTCTAATTTCAAAGCCTTGTGATCAGAGCTCTTGGTATGATTTAGATCTTCTTAAATTTGCTGAGGCTAGCTTTGTGTCCCAGCATGTGGTCTATCCTTGAAAACATTCTATGTGCACCAGAAAAGAATGTATAGTCCTGTGTTTCAGGATGAAGTGTCCTATAAATGTCAATTATGTCCAGTTGCTGTAATGTATCATTCAAAGCTGATATTTATTTATTTTCTGTTTGGAGGATCTGTCCATGTTTGTCAATGGAGTGTTTAAGTCCCCTACTATAATTGTATTATTGTCAGTTTCTCCTTTTAGATCTGATAGTGGTTGCTTTGTAAATTTTGGTCCTTCTTGGTTGGGGGCATATATATTAATAAGTGTAATGTCTTCTTGTTGCTTTGTCCCCTTTATCATTATAAAATGCCCATTTTTGTTTCTTACTATCTTTTTTGATTCTGAAGTCTGTTTTGTCAGATATAAGTATGACTACACCTGCTTTTCTCTGGGTGCCATTTGCCTGGAGTATTTTTTTCCATCTTTTTACCTTGAGTGTGTGTTTGTCCTTGTGGCTGAGGTGTGTCTCTTGTAGACAGCATGAGGTTGTTTTTTTGTTCTTTAATCCAGTTTGCTACTCTGTGTCTTTTTATTTGTGAGTTCAGTCCATTTACATTTAGGCTGATGACTGATATTTGAGGATTTCCTATAGCCACTTTATCTTTTGTTTTCTGGTAGCTCTTTTTTTTTTTTTTTT
>PVKE010020026.1:0-27886 GCA_004027555.1 Craseonycteris thonglongyai
CGCTGCATTAATAATTGCTTTTTAAAACTGAGAATGCTTTCAAGCTTTGTATTTGTGTTCTCACTTATCTATTTTTCTATCTATCCATGAATCCATCCTATAGATTTTAATGCATTTCAAAATAAATTGCGGACACCAATTAATACCTTTTATCTTCTAAGCACTTCAACATAATGAACACTGGAATATAGTTGTTTGAGTTTCTGAGGTAAAATTTACATACTATTACATTCTCAAGTCATAAGTTGTCAATTTGATGAGCTTGAAAATACATACTCCCGTGTAACCCAAATCACTTCCCATCCACCAGGAACCTCCCTTGTGCCCCTTTCCCAGTCAACCTTTTCTCCCAACACCACTCTTTTGATATTTTATAGGATGTATTAGTTTTGTTGTTCTAGAACTTAACATAAATGGAATCATTCATATCTGCCCTTTTTGTAAGATTTTCACTGAACTTGTTTTCGAGATCCATCCATATTGTTATGAGTATCAGTGGTTCATTTGTTTTTATTTCTGAGTATTAGTACCTCAAATATAATGACTACAAATTATTTATCTGTTCACCTATGTCCAGTTTTTGACAATTATGAGTGAAGTCACTGCAAGTCTTTGTGTGGCCATGCTTTCATTTCTCTTGCATATATATTAGAGTGGAATTGCTAGTTATTGCATAGGTGCATGTTAAGTTTTGTAGGTGCTGTTCTAAGTTGCTATACAATGGTTCTAAACTTTTCAGTTTACCTAGACCTCATAGTACTTATTTGGAGTGAGGGCTTGGGATAAGTACAGAAATATTGTTTTCATCAAAACATAATGAACCCGGACTGGGTTCAAGGTGGGAGAAGAAAGCAACTGTTTTGACTTGATTCAGAGCCCTCAGTGCATTACTGTAGTTACTTCAAAATAGGGAGAGAATATGACCATATTTTAATAGCACTGTGACATAGTTGACAGACTAAGCTCTGCCTGATACAAAATGGGTTGCAAGGGGCTAAATATAATGTAGTGTAATGATGTCTGTGTTTTCACTAAATCTGTAAGCCTAATTGAAGACATTAGTAGATGTAAGTGTAGAAAAATATGCATACAGTTCTGTAAGTTGTTAAGCTTATGTATCTGGGATTTTTACTACTCAGGTTCAGCATATATTTTGCACTTCATCAAATATATGCTTATCTTTTTCTATAAATAGTATAAACAGAACCTTGAATTATATTAGGGACCTTCAAAAAACTTGAATTTATTTATAAAAAATTGTGTATTTATTTTTACATGTTTAAACTCCAGTCACCTTCAAAGTAGTCTTCATTTGATGCAATACACCTATTGAGATTCTTTTCCACTGCTCAAAACAGTTTTTGAACTCTTTGATTTTGATGGCTTTTAGTATTTCTGCTGGGTTTTTTTTTTTTTTTTGGTTTGTTTTCCCCCACCTCTTCCACATTAGCAAAACATTTCCCTTTGAGGACATTTTTCATCTGGGGAAACAAACAAACAAACAAGTCGCTGGAGGGGAGATTGGTTAAATAGAGAGGGTGGGGCACAGGTATCATGCTGTTTTTGGTCAAAAAGTGCTGAAAACTCAGCATGATGCTGACAGGTAGGTGCATTGTTAGTCCACACATTCATTGTACATGTAGATCACCCATCATGAAACGAGCAAATGCACTGAAAGAGTCTCCAAAAAATTCACTGAAGCTGAATGCGGCCTTTCTCATCAATGCAGATGGGTTCCTAGAATAGCCACCTAGAGGGCAAAGCCTGTACTACAAGGGGCAAGCCCTCTAGAAGATTTTTTTTTGGAGGTTGGGGAGGTCTCCTCTTGTATAAATTTGTCAATTTTTCTTAGCCATAGAAATTGGCTAACATATGGCAAGATTAACCATGGCAGTTTTAATCTTTTTGTTTGTTTGTTTGTTTTCATAGTAATAAAAGCCTTTCTAAAATGGTGCATGCCTATAAAGTTTTCACATATTTGAAAATATGTACGCTTTTCTAATTTATTTTTGTAAAGAAATATGATAGCTGAGACTTTTGAGATGTAAGTTTTTAGCACCTTTATCCATGCTTGCCTGAGTTATTTCCCCTTTTCCCCTTGATTTTAAACTACAGGATTTATTTTTACTAGGGCTGTTCTTAAATACCTTTGTGATTACATTGGACTTACCTGGGTAAGTCAGGAGACTTTCCCTATTTTAAGATCAGCTCATTAGCAAACTTACTTTCATCTGCAATTTTAATGCCCTTTTGCCATGTAATTTAACATATTCACAGGTTCTAGGAATTAAGATATATGTTGAAGGGTATTTTGCCTGTTACACATGATTGATTTATTAGTTTCACTTGATTATAAGAAATCAATTCCTTTTATGATCAGAGTTATTTGCTGTTCTTTGCTGTCTCATTCAAAACCAGAATCCGGAGTGTTCTCACTTGAATGTAAAGCTCCATGGTTCAGCCTGCCTTGCTTTGGCTGTAGTGCTGAGAGCAAAAACCTGAAACAATGGGCCTGTCATCTCTAGAGTGTCCTCTAGTATATCCTGCTTCTTCCTGGACAAATTACAAAAGGGAGCCCTCACCAGGTGGAATAATTAGAAAGTGATGCCAGAGGCACAGATTGGTTAGAAATTAAAGAACAGATTTCAGAACCACCTCAGCAAGATACAACCTGAACACTACAGCCCTCCTGCCTCACATTTTCTATAGACTGAGTCCCTTGCTTCCAGCCTTTGCCTTAAACTCTTATTTGCTGGACACTCTGAGCTACGAAAAGGTGACCTGTAGCTTACACAGCTCCGGATGGTTTTGCCTAGTGTTGAGCAAGAGTGAGCCCTCTGGACTCTGTCCTATTGGGATCTGTGGGTGGCAATCTAAAATAATACTCTCTTCAGACAAAATTAAAGCATTTTAAAATAAAAGTTTACAGATTTCCAGCTACTAAAGATGATTTAGAATCATTATAAGCAATCTTAATTAATTAATTAATTAATTAATTATTTTTGTTGTTAAATTGATTGGGGTGACATTGATTGATAACAATTAGATAGTTTCTGGATGTACAAGTCCATATCACATCACGTATGCATCACATAATGTGCTCACCACCCAGAATCAGCTCCCCTTCCATTACCATATATCCGGTGTGAGATCTTATTTTATTGTAAGTTAAAAAAAATCCAGCTTCATCTTCTATGATGAATCAAGGTTGAGTGCTCTGTCATCTCTGGGGGTCCAGGGAATCAGCTACTCAAAGAACCCAGATATAGCCAGGAACCCTTGGAAGAAGATTTTCTCAACCCCATTAATTCCGAGTCCCAGTTTCCCTTGAGAAAGGAGGGTGGGGTGTCTGACATTTTATGAAAAAAAAATTTACTTGATAGGGTTCACTTGAAGTGGAATTTCTCTGCTATTAGTTTTATTGAGCTTGCTGGACTTTTTGGGAAATAATTCTCATTGCTTTGTAGTCATTTTCTTATTCTACAACCTTTTCTAAACCCAGACATAGTAAATAGTTGGAGGCACAGTGTCTATGAGGGAGTGTTTAAAGTACACAGAGGAATTTGAAAAAAAGTTTTAGGACATTAATGACAAACTTTATTCAGTTCTTAACTTTTCATGGGGCTGTTTTTAAATGGAAAGTTGTTATGGTTCATAGCAATTCCTCAGGTGTCTTGGATCACAGGAGAGTGGTATGTTATTAAAGACTATTCCATTTATCATGGAACAGCACTTACTGTGTTTCCCTGAAAGTAAGACATCCCCCGAAAATAAGACCTACTTACAGTTTTGCCTCTCACTGAAATACGTATAAAGCACCCCCCCTCCCCCCCCATAAGACCTAGCGCATCTTTGGGAGCAAAAATTAATATAAGACACTGTCTTATTTTCAGGGAAACAGGGTATAAGGCACTGTCTTATTTTGGGGGAAACAGTATCTCTCTATGGAAGAGGATTTGCCATCTTGTAACTGAAGGTTCTAAGGGTTAGACCAACCAAAATAATTCAGGAAAAAATTTCTTGTGCAATAAAGATAGATTTCCAATGATCCTTAATAATGAGATCCTGAAGTTATTTTGGACACATGAAATTACCTTGAGGAGAAAGGAAGTAAGATGGCTCTTGTAAACTGGTATAGCTCACATGCCTGAAAAAAATTGTTAGAGAAACCAAGGCTTCAGATCCTAGAAGGGGTCTCAGAACTTCTGGTCTTTCTCTTTCTATCCATCTTTTATCTCTGCTGGCCTCTGATTGGCTTTGTTCTGTACACAAGCCCTTTCAAACAATGGAGAAGATGCCTGCTGGTAGCTGCGGAGTATTACCGGTACCTTCTAGACTTAGTAGTTGCGGAAGAGTGAGAACTCCTTTCTGCTAGTTTAGTTCTAAGGAAGGACTCTGATCTTCTTTGTATCCTGTGCTCAAATGCTTGAAAAACAAAACACAAAAATAAAATGAAACAAAAACCCTTTCTTGCCAGAGAAATGGGGCATTATGATTTTACAGTACTGGCTTATGTTTTCTTGAGCCTTTTATTTACCTTTTGCTAGAAAGTTCCCTGAGAAGTTTACACAGTAGACCCTTTATTAATTGGAACTCAAGCAACCTGCACTTGCTTGAGAGTGCCTGTTGCTTATGTACCGGTTAACAGAGAGTTTACTTATATTTATCAGGCATCTACCAATCCCCATGGGTGCTGGGTAGCTGAGAGTCTACTGTATAATTGAGAGGGGCTGGGACTAGAGTGAAGGGAGTGAGGCACTCCAAATGAAAAATGTAAGTGGACATCTAACAATTCAGAAATAAAGATAATTTTTTTTAACAGATAACTCTTTATTATTATTATTTTTAAAAAGCTTCACCCTATTGTTTGAGAAAAGGTGGTAAGGAAGGCCCAGAGCAGTCTCCATAGTTGTACATCATTAGTTGTGACATGGTTTCACTCCACACAGGTGGATGTGGAGCTGCAAGGGGCAGGAATCGAACCCAAGGGCTTCCTGCCTGGGACTCAAACTTTCACAACTGAGTCATCTTGCCACTGCAGCTCAGCATGAGGGCTTGCACGTGCTGGGTGGGGGCCCTGGACTCAGTCTCCCGGCCTTCACAATTACAGGGCGAGTGTTCAACCTGTTGAGCTATCCCAGGTTACAAACTGAAGGCAAGAACCTCCACCAGCAAAAAAGAAAAAGAGAAAGATAACTCACTTTCTTGTGGTGGTCTGGAACCAAACCTGCAATATCTCTGCAGTGTGCCTGTAAATGACAGCCAGGCTTCACTCCAAAGTCAACCCATGGACATATTTTATCTGATAAATAATGTTCTAATGCAATATTTTAGAAAGTCATATTGTCCAACTATGCCTTATGTATCGACTGTTTTGGTACATAAAGCTTTATTGGAACCAGGGCTGAGGTTAGGGTGAAGTAAGTGAGGCTTGGTCATGCAAGTGCAGAGTCAAATCTGGTCTTTTTTAAAATTGTGATATTTTGTTCAAAAGTCTTAAGAGTAAGCAAAAAATATATGATGTAAGAGCCACCGAAGCAACTTGTTACGGTTTAACAATGCTGATCTGATACTGTTTTTCTCTGCCCCTGTTTAGTTGAGAGATTAACACAGGGGTTAGCTAGACAGAGACTTAAAAACATGTCCCCTCCTTTTTCTGGTAAAGCTTTTAGAGAAAGTGGTTTAGTGATGACCCTCCTCACACATTGCTTATAGCACTTGGGATAGCACACCTGAATTGAAGTTTGGGTATTTAGAGAAGTTTTACTTACCTGGGCCCCTGGTTTGAACTTTTTCAGGGCAGGGGGGAAGACAACCCCTGATCTTCATTTCTTATAGATGTTAATAAATTAACACGACTTGCCAACTAAGTCAATCAATTCTAATTCATGGGAAGGAAATGGTGCAAGAGGCAAGGGGTGCTAGCAGAGAGCTCTACCTAGAAACAAAGAATCAGGGAGAAAAGATTCCACTAATAATGACTTGAAAGCACCTATTCTTTATTTACTTTCAAATATTTGAAAACCTTGTTTTCATCAGGGAAAATACTTTGGGTTTACTTTGGAGTGAAGGCTGGCTGTCATTTACAGGCACACTTCAGAGATATTGCAGGTTTGGTTCCAAACCACCACAAGAAAGTGAGTTATTATTATTATTATTACTACTACTATTATTTTTGCCTGTGGAGGTTCTTTCCTTCAATTTGTAAAACAAACAAACAAACAAAACAAAAACAGAAATACAACATCTGGGAAGTGCAAGAAAGAAAGGTATGCCTGTGTACTCTTACCTAAGGAAATGCTATACATTTGAACTTCTCCACTTCCCAACTATTGTCAAGGTTATAAACAGCCAGTGGCTACTTAGTGCCCATTTTATGAAATCGTTCAATGTCGTACTCTGGTTATGTATGCTATCTGGGTCTTGTCCTAACTAATATAGGGTAAAACTCACTTAGGAGGGGGGATATTAGTGAAACAAGGTGAGTCATATCAAGAACCCAGTAATTGTTCTGAGCCAGAGAAAGAATTGGAGGAGAAAAAGCAGTATTAAGGTATTGTTTATAAAGGAGGGTATACAGTGGTACCTCGGTTCATGAACTTAACTTGTGAACTGACTCTGGTCGCGAACCGAATTGGTCGTGAACCGAAGCACAGTTTCCCATAGGGTTCAATGTAAATCCGGTTAATCCGTTCTGACTTTTTTTTTTCAGTTTTTGAAGCACAAAAAATATGGAACAAATTACAATACACATTAGTACAGTATAGTAATGTAGAAAGAGCACAACAAAAATCAAAAAAAGTCACTGAAAGTAATCACAGTGTACTTTTTTCTGTGTCTCTTTCGCTCCACGATCTTCCTACAGGAAGTCACAACCATGTGACAGCCAGGAAATAGCATTAAAATGGCCACGGCTCCTGTTCGTGAACAGAAGCGGAGTTCGTGAACCGGACCATATTTTGATGAACTTTTCTGTTCGTGAACCGAGTTGTTCGTGAACAGAAGCGTTCGTGAACCGAGGTACCACTGTACTTGAGTCAGGCCTGGAAGATAGGGTATTCCAAGCAAAGAAACAGTGTGAGTAAAGTTACAAAGCTTGGAATATACATGGAATATTGGGAACTGGTAGGATGTTTTACTGGTTGTGAATCTAGTGGAAGAAAGTTACCAAAGCAAATTACCAAACATGTAAAATACTTTCTATGGATCAGGCCCTGGTGCTTTTCATGTATCATTTAATTTAATCCCCACAAAACCCTATGAGGTAGGGACTTGCTCATTTTATCAGTGAAGGAATTGAAACTTAAAGGGGTTAAACAATGTTTCCTGGCTACATAGATAATATTTGAGATATGGGAATAAAATTCAAGTTTATTTGACTTCAACTTGTCATGCCCTTAACTTCTGAAAAATGATAAAGCTGAAGATATTGAAAAACTGAGTAGAGACAGGCTAGGGAACCTGTGCTTATGTTTGTGCTCAGGAAGTGGAAGAAAGCAAAATGAGATTGCTATTAGGCAGGTTTTGTGTGTTTGTGTGGAATGTTTTAAAAATGTTTGCCCACATGTTGCATACTTGTTTTGAATCACCCACACTATACATTCATACCATAAAGTATGAGCAAAGAACCTTAATAGAGCAATACAGGCTTGATCTTATACTGTTACTATCTTAGGCTGGCAAGGACAAACCAGTAATCTGGTACTAAAAAACAGATTTAGCCCCTAAAGCACCCATATGGTGGTAGAAAAAGAGTTCAAGAGTGTCTCTGTGCACTTACACAGAAATGAGAGATACTCACTGGAATAACGTCTCATTTTCAATGCAGAAATTTCTATTTTTCGATTTAATTGGAATAGATTAGCTAGTGTTACCATTTATCACCAGTAGATGTCACTTTAAGACTAAGGTTAAATTACTATTTTTACTGGGCTGCTCTCTCTGCCCGGATCCTCTTATCTCCCCCGTACCCCCCTCCAGGGATTAAAATGTACTAAGGAATAGATTGGGGGTGGAGGTGAGGCTTAAAATGAATACTATTATCATAAATATACCTTTTATTCCATAGTCTGCATTACCTTTTGGAGAATATTGTAGTCTCAGAAAAGTAAAGTAGCTCCCAGGAAGTATCTTTTTAGAGTTAATATTTTAAATTTGTTTTGGTTTGAAATTGTATTCATTCACTCAAAAGTAGGCACAGCTTTATACTTAGATTTTGAGTTGTACATCTGTGTTGATATTTTCAATTGTGGTTTTAATAAAAAGAAAGCAGGAGACAATGTTCTGTGACTACTGTTATCCACATTTATGAAATGAGTATATTTCCAACGTGATATGGCATTAGCAAGATGTTCTTTTGATTTTACAGTCTCAGTGAATTTAATGGAAGTTAGCTCAGCTACCTTTATGAATGCCATTTTGTTCAAATATATCTTGCTTTATACTCTGGTTTCTCTTTTAAAAATTCATAGAATTTTATTGCTTTAATGATGTTATAAAGATTTTCCAAAAGAAATAAAAATTTATATTTTCCCTCCCCTGTTGTTGTCCTTGCATTAATAAGTAGCTGTTTGTGATGCTGGGATAACTCAACAAGTTGAGTGCTTGCCTTGCAATTCTGAGGACCAGGGATCAAACCCTTGGTACATGCAAACCCATGCTGAATTGAGGTAAAATTGGTAGCCGCCATAATGGATTGGTGGCAAAGGTGCTTGACTCCCATGTGGGAGGCCCCCAGTTCACTTCTGGCTTCACATCCACTTGTGTTGAATGAAACTATGTCACAATTAATGATGTACAACTATGGAGACTGCTCTGGTCCCTCCTCCCTTCTCTCTCTCCCTTTCTCTCTCTATCACTTCCTCTTGAACAGTAAAATAAATCTTAAAAAAAATGTAGATTTTATTTAGGATTAAATATTCAGAATTTTGGACTTCTAATTTTACTTTCTAATATATTCGAATATACATACTGTTTTATGATTGTTTTCTTCTTTCTAACGGTATTAATGTATTCTGTCTCTGCTCTGACATAGGAGTTCTTCCTCTGCTTCCTTTGCCTGGGCTTCCTGGCGCTTGGCCTCTCTGGCTTGCTCGCAGAACAACTTCTCCTAATGGCCTCTCTGCTGTATTCATGGCTCACTGTGCCCACTGATGCGAGTGCTTCCATTTCCTTATTTGGTTCACTTTTCTAAATTTAGTGTCTTATGTGGTTTGTCCCTTTCTTACCAGCTTTCTTTCATAGCACCTTTTATTAGCTTTTTCCCTTTGATAGCAATAATGAAAATAAAAATAGTTTATTTTCCCCAATATATTTTTTTATTGTTTAGTGAGTACATGATACTGCAGTAACAGGTTGAAATACCAACTTAGGTGACCATTGCTAGTTTTTACTATTTCCAGTCAAACACTTGGATTGATATTTATTCCCAGAAAAATGATTATTTAGATTTGTATGGAATTAGCCTTTGTCTCATCCCTTTCCCAATTGCCAGTTTTTCACTATTACTACCCAATTTTATCCACTCATTTTCTTCCTGCCTTTAGGGGAGTTTCTTTCTTACAGTCCTGCCTCGTTGGAATTACACTAGACATGCACCTTCTCTTTATTAAGGATGTAGAGGACGCATGTTGGCCTTTAGCAGCTATCAGTAATTTTACTGTAGGGCTGTCTGGCAGGCACAAGAGTCAGCACCTAGAAACTTCCTTTCTGCCACATAAGGATACACTTTCGTTCTTCTCATTCCTGGAGAACTCATCTTCCTCAGCATCCAGCTTTTCCTGGTTGTGGCCAATGCTGGCTTATTAGTCAGGCTGCTTCCTGCTGATCTAATCTGTCAGCTTGGAACTGTCTTCTTCCTGCCTATGTCAGGAGGAGATAGGTTTTGAACATTTCATCAATAATCAAATAACCATTATACAGGGAAGAAGGGAATCAATAATTAAATATCAATGATCAAGTACTCCATGGTTTCTGTGGAATCCAGCTAGGAGGAACATGAAGAATGTGACCAATAATACACAAGAGAGAAATAATTGAGATGTTTAGCTAAGTTCTGTCTCCTTTAAACATCTTAGAACAAAACAGACAAATTGCAATTTTGTGTTTGAATAAGAACATACAGTAGGAACTTCTGTCAATCTGTAGGGGAGGGGGAAGCCGGGATGGCTCAGTGGGTTAAGTGCTCACTTTGCAGTGCTGTCCCGGCCTGGCCCATGCGGACCCATGTGCTGAACTGGGGAGTTCCCCCAGTTCAGTTCTCTCTCTGTCTCTGTATCTCTCTCTCTCTCTCTCTCTCTCTCTCTGTCAAAAAACAAACAATAAAAACAAAACAAAACACATGATTCAATCTGTAGGGGACCTTAGATCATGACTACTCAGACTGTGGTGCACAGACCAGCAGCATCAGCATTAATGGGGACAGTTTTACAAATACCATAGAATCTCTAACCTCATTTCAGACTTACTGAACCAGAAGTTACCGTACACTTTATTTAGCAAGAACTCCAGGTGATTTTTATTCATATTATACTCTGAGAAACACTGATTTATATTATGGTTAGAATTAAGACCACTTTATCTGTTTTAGTTCAGCTGCTTCAAGTTTTGAATGCTGGTGTCTTCCCTCATCCTCTTTTCTCTCTCTTTCCTCTTCTTCTTCCTCCTTGTCCTTAAAAAAAAAAAGTAGTTTTATTAAATTGGTTGGGGAGACATTAGCAAAATTATATAGATCTCAAGTGTACAGTTCTACAATATACCATATATATATTGCTTTGTGTGTTCACCACCCAGAGTCAGTTCTTCCATCACCATATATTTGACCCCCTTTACCCTCTTTTACCACCACCCTTCCCCTTTACCCTCTGGTAACCACTAAACAGTTGTCTGTGATGGTGATTTTTTTTTTTTTTGTGTGTGTGTGTGTCTTATTTGCTTCTTTCAACTTTATATAGGTCATAAGAAAGGATGAAATACTACCATTTGTGACAACATTGGTGGATCTTGAGATCGTGCTAAACAAAATAAGTCAGATAGAAAAAGTCAAGAATCATATGATTTCACTCATATGTGGGATGTAAAACTCCTTGTCTTTTTTTCGCTATCATAAAACACTTGGGAGAACAAAGAAACTTCTTTCTTTAACAATCTTCCTTCCTTCCTTCCTTCCTCCCTCCCTCCATCCCTCCCCTCCCTCCCTTCCTTCCTTCTGAGAAAAGAGGGAAAAAAGCATTATTTTAACTTTTTCCAGCTTGAAATTGAAATTCAATGAAAGGGAAAATATAAAACAGCTTCAATGGTTTGAATAGCAATATATTACTTGATCTTTGTTCTGTTTAAGATTCTGTCCCCAAATAAAACATAAGAAAACCCTCCACTAAATCCTTATTTGTTAATTTTCAATAGTCTTTCCTATCTTTTCCAGTTGTGAAATGACTTCATTCTTTAGTCTCTCTTTCCCATGCCTTACCTTGTTCAAGCCCCATACCAGCTGCTAACAGTTTATGAAGCATACTGCAGTGTTAATGCCTTGTTAAGGTAGTTTCAGCTTGTGGAGTCTTAGAGACGTCAACGTCAGGACTATTATTACTAGCAATATTTGATGCGTAGGGTAAATCTGAGGCCGTGCTGAATTTCTACCTTCTCACACTGTAGGAAGCCTTATAACTAAACACACCATTTCCCATGATGAAGCCTTGCTGGATGGGTGAGTAATGAAAAGTATTGTGCTTCTAGCCAGATAACTAGGACAACTCGAAAACATTTAAAAATATTAGTGAGCTTGACATGGCATCACTGAGATCCCCTGTTATTTTAAAATTCACTGTGGTCAGGTATAGTGGCTAAAGATAGGATGAATATTATAACTTTTAATTTTAACAGATGACAAATAACATTTTAGAATTTATCACAAAGAGAAGAAAATAAAATAAAAACCCTTTTCTCTAATTTTATTATACCAGCATAGTGTTTAGATTTGTCTAACTTTATTAGAGTGTTTTAGTTTGGCACTCATTTTTAAATTTAAAAAGTAACATTGAAAATATTTTAAAGTTTTTTTCAATATAGCAGAATTTATAGAAAACTTTTTTTTGTTGTTGTTGTTCAAGAAACATGCATTGCTCAGATTTCTAAGTATGAGGAAAGAGTGGATAAAAAGGTTTTGGTGGTTCAAATCTGATATAATTTAGTTTTATTCCAAATGTAGCATAGCTAATTTATTTTTTTTCACTCCACTAAGGAAAATGTAGTGTGAAACAGGTTTTGTTTTTTTTTTCACACTCCTTTTTGGTTAATTTAAACATGCAATTTGAGTGGTCAATTTTTACTCTTGCTTGCAAGGTTAACTACGGGTCAACAATATTTGTTTTTTTAATATTGACTTAACTCTGACTGCTGTTGACATTTTTAAAGTTCTATTTCTTTTAATACTACATAATTTGAGGGGAAAAATAAAGACTAATTAGTTGTTAATGAGAAACACATATAATGAGAAACAAATGTAACATTAATGTCATGTACAATGTATGTCTGTGTGGTTTAAAAGGTAGGAACACAACCATTATTCAAGATTAGGGAATAAAATCATGGTAGTAATTACTAACAGATGTGTTGTAACCTGTGTTGCAAGTCAGTTTTTTGTGTGTGTGTGTGGTTTTTTTTTTGTCAGAACAATGTGTTGCAATGTTTGATAGTATGCGTTTCTATAAATTTTGAAGGGCTTATGTTTTCTTTATTTTTTATTTTTCCACCAAAATTTTTCTTAATCCAGCTGCATGGCATCCTTAGGAGACTGGAAGATTTAAGCTAATGTTTTCTGTTCCTCACAACTTTATTATTCTCTCATCAGCAGAGCAATATTCCTTGACACATTCTGATATCATATTTGGTTGTGGTAGCCCATCACTCTGCCAACTTGCCATACACTTATTATCTAAGGATAGTTTTATGTGTTGTCCAGCTCTAAATTCACAAATTATGTGTGAGTTTGGTATCAGAGATTGTTAAGCGCCACATGGTAACTAGAATGTGATCAGATGGCTTCATGGATGACTGTGTACCTGAGGCTGCTGAACTGGATGCACTGGTTCTCAGCCTTCTGTGCATGTATTGTGGACTGCTGGGCCATGTCTTGGGTGTGAGCAATGGAGTCTTTCTGTGTCAGGGAACTCTAGATTGAGGCAACTCCTTTCAGAATTATGAACTAGAAGGACTATATATTTTGGCTGGGGATGGTAAAGACGTGAGGGTGAGGAAGGCAAGGAAGGGAAGACAGATGGTGAAACAGTATAAAGATATCATGGAAGTATGTGGTTTTAACCCTTGAGTTTTTGAATGGTATAAACCTAAGTAGGTGAGGATAATATTAATAGCAGCAATTTTCATAGTCTTGCTCATCTGTCCACCCAACAAATATTTGTCAATTGTCCTCTGTGTATTAGAGCAGAAGTTACAGTGATAAATAATACATAGGTAGCCTCTAATCTCATGAAACTTATGTTCTAGTGAATAATAAGATCTAATAATCAGTCATATCTGTTAGGTTTACTGTAGTCTAAGCACTCTTCTGAATACTTAGAATCTCCTTTAGTCCTTATAACAATCCTCATAGACTGTTCTAGTTGAAAAGGTAGTAAGATGGTTTAAAATATGACATCATTGACACTAAAAATGAAAATGGCACATCCTTAGAGAAACACATCATTGCCAGAGAAAGATTTTTGATTATTTTAACCAAATAAACATTTGACCTACTGAAAGAATTATGTAGATACATAGATACCTGCATACATGTGAGAAGTGTGTGTGTGTATTATGTAAAGGGAGGAAAAAGCTTCTATGTAATATTAAAATCAACTCTTATAAAACAAATTTGAAAGAAAAAGCAAACATTAGAGTATATGTGGGGAGGATGTTTTACATTTATGTTGCAGCCAGTTACTGTTTCCTGATAAAAGAAACTTTTTCCAAAAGTTTGGTACCTGGACCACTTGTGTCAGAGTCAACTGGCATGTGTGCTAAAATTGCCTTTGGGGGGACTTTCTCTAGACATAGTGTATATGAATAGTTGGCAGCAGAGCAGGAATCTACATATTACACCATATCCCAAGATGATTCTTACTCACAATAAAGTTTGAGAACCACTGAGATAGAGTGTTATTTTCACAGTATAGTATCTCAGATGGTCTCTCTATTTGAAATTCTGAGTTATGTTGTCAGTTGGTGAACATCTGTCTAGAATTCTAATAGAAGCAGTAATAGTGCATAACATGCAATATCCATTAATTTTGAACAAGGGTGTCTGTTCTTTGGTATTATGAAACCTAGAATATTGCTTTTCTTTCTATGTGTGTTATGAACCAGTAGCATAAATCTCAACTTATGTCTAACTTTATCTCTGAATACTGTTATTTCACTTACAATATTCAATGCTTTAGGTTTTTTGTTTCCTGTTATTTATGTCCTTAATCTTCTCTTTCTACCAATTTATTTTTTAAGTTATTTTGAAAATACTTGTTTTTATAAGGGCAAACACAACTAACTACTAATCAATCTATAATCAGGATCATTAAATTATTTTTTTTAAGATTTATTTTGTTGTTTTTGACAGAGGCAGAGAGAGGCAGAGAGAGGCAGAGAGAGGTAGAGAGAAGGGTGAGGGCCCAGAGTAGTCTCCGTAGTTGTATGTTATCAGTTTTCAATGTGATTTCATTGTGGGCAGGGCCATGCAGGGCGGGAACTGGGCTGGGGGCCTCCCACATGGGAGGCATGCCCCCTCGGTCCAGGGGATGAACCAGGGGGGCAAGAATTGAATTGGGGGCCTCCTGCATGGGAAGCACACCCCAGTTCAGCATATGGGTCTGCACAGGCCAGGGCCGGGATTTGATCCTTGGTTCCTGGGGTTGCAAAGTGAGTGCTTAACCTGCTGAGCTATCCCATCTTCCCCAGGATCATTAAATTATTAAATATATTTATTTCTTCAATGGTACAGGTAAGAGAGCCTGAGCTATTATTAGAACAAACAATTTCAAAATCTCAGTGGCTTAATACACACATAAAATTTATTTCTCGTTTATGTTATGAGGCTAATGTGAGTGTGTGTGGCTTCGCTCCTCAAACACAAAGGAACCTAGGCTGAAGGAGACCCTGCTTCTTGTAACTGCACAGTATGAAACGTGTGACCTCCTTAGCTAGGGTTCAGAATTGAAGGGTCCTCCAAAGACTTTTAAATGTTTTTGTCTAGAAGATGCACATACTGTTTCCTCACAGACCATGAGGCCATAGCTGATCATGTGGTTTTACCTAGGAGTAAGGCAGAAGTGAAATGTGGGCAAACACTTGTATAGTTTTACCATATTTTTTTGTACCTTTAAATTTTTGGTTCAATTCCACACTGCTAGCCATAAACAAAGCTGATGTGAGTTACTACGTTTCCTTTAACCATGAGGGAGACCTAAAGAATACACTTCTGTTAAATGACATTACTAGTTATATCAGTCAGTCAGTGAAAGGGAATTTTCTTACCCTTATGGTTAGACACTATGAAAAACACAAATAGTGTGTAAGGTACAGAGGGAGAAGAATCAGAAGAGAAACAGAAAATTTGACAAAATGAGACCCAACTGATAGTTTTTAATCCAGTGAAAAGTTTTTAAAACCATGATAGTGTTAACAAAAATGCATGTTGGACAGATACTATCAAAAACTACATAAATTTTGTTTTGTTAAAAAATTTTTTTTTGCTAAATGGTATGAAAATGCACTGTGGTGTGAATAGAAGTTACAGCAGTGAATAACAAATGGAGTCTCTGCTTTCCTTAAACTTACATTAAAGAGCATAATAATGGCTAACAGGTATTCAGGGTTACTAGTAGTAGTTTTGGCACTACTGTACATCCATTATCTCCTTTAATCCTTATAACAATCTTACAAGGTAATTGGAGAAGGAATGGTAAGATGAGTTTTGAGAAAATAGGCATCCTCTTTTAACATTTTTAAAAATTTCTATGAATAAGTAGTAGGCTTAGAAATATTAGATTGGACCATATTAAATAATTTTTATAGGTCAAAATGATCAAATATTGGCATTTTCATACAATTCAACCTAATAGCATTTCTAGAAATTATTATCAGAACAAAATATGCATGCATCATTGTCATTAATCATTATCATATTAAGACTTATTGAGTACTTCAATGTATTAGGCATTAAACTAACATTTTGTATGTATTTTCCCATTTAATTCTAGTTCAGTATCCCATGGCTCTTGCAAACAAATTACCACAAATTTAATGGCTTTAAAAACCCACAAATTTATTTTCTTTCAATTCTGGGAGAAGTCCAGGTGGGTTTCACTGGGCTAAACCTACGTTATTGGCAGGATCATGTTCCTCATGCAGACTCCAAGGAAGAATGCATTTCCACAACTTTTTCTGCTTCTAGAGGCTGTCTGTAGTCTTTCGCTAATGGCCTTTCCCTCCATCTTAAAGCCACCAGTCACATCCCTCTGACCTCTGAGTCATGCTTCCTTCTTTAACTCTAAAGAACCTATGTGAGTACATTGGATCTACTTGGATAATACAAAATAATCTCTGCATATCAGGTTCTCAATTTTATCACATCTGCAAAGTCCCTAGCCATATAGGGTAATTTAGTCACATCTTCCAGAGATGAGGATGTGAGTATTTTGGGGGGTCATAATACTGCCTATCACACATTCTAATAACATGAGAGAGCTGAAGCTTAAATCTGATGACCTGCCCAAAGTCCCACTGGGCAATGATGAGGCTAGAATGAGAACAAAGGCATCTGAAGAGGTTGTATTCTACCCATTAACCAAGACAACAAACAGGACAGTTCTAGATGTTTGCTTACATAGCCACTGAAAAGAAACAATGCAACAAGTCAGAGGCAACTTACTCTGGTAGAACAAAAGGAAGAAGGTCATTCTACTTTTAATTATTTTTTCTGGGTCAAATTTTTTCTTCCACGCTTTAGAGTGTGAAGTTCTGGGGTTTTAAGCTATCTGGGCATTTAAGGAAATATAAAGCTTTTCTTTGATTATTTGATTCTTTTTCATAAATACCCTTTAGATCCATCTTTACAAAAGTTTTAATGGTCTGCTCAGCTGAGAGCACAAGTCAGGCTCATTAATTCCAGAAACAACATCATCCCTATCTCTGTCTCCTATCCAAATGGAATATTTTGTATCAAATATCTATATCTATATATCATATGTATTCCCATCACACATCATGTGTGTTACTCACACAAACACACTTGAATCTTTAGTAATTATTTTTAGTTGTTTAAATTAAAACAGAATATCTGCTCTTTAAGCATTAATCTGACAGCCCTGCTTTGAAATGATGACCATTAAGCTCCTACAAAAAACATGGGTGCAGTGATTAATATTTTAAAGAGTCAGGACTATTTTATTATTTTGTCTGGTTATTTAATCACTATTTAAAAATAAGAATACAACATAAAACACACATACTAAAGCCCTTAACTTCTATCATTTAAAGGAACGGTATTATAAAGAACATTTCTACGTCTCTTGTAGAACTGCTTTTTGAGCATATTCTTAATGTAATTGAACATTCTTAAAATAAATGTTCACAGATAAAGTTTCTCAAGATTATAAGTGATTACCTTTCCTTTTATTTCTGTGACTTCCAGGAGACTGAGAGTCTAAATTTGTGCTCAGTTGTAGAACAACTTTTCTTTTTCTCTATGAATTTATATTTATTTTTCATTATTAGCCATATATAGGGCTGTCCAGAAAGTATCCAGACATATAATATGAAAAATAGAGGCATTTAAGGCTGGATTTCCGCCCCCCAGAAAGCCCTTGTATATGTATGTTTCAAGTTATTTAAGAAACATGGGTGTGACCTATATTTTAAGGAAATAAGCAATACCAAAATCATTTCTAAGCTACCTGATAAAGTTTCTGGTGAGTGGTGTCAGGCTAATGACTTCTAAAAGCGATAAGATTTGGGAAGAGAGGGTTATTACAACTGTTTTTTGTAGTAGCAACGTTGTTTTTCTCTCAAAGGCTTCTATGGGCAGAAATTCAGATTGGCAGCTTGTCTTTAATTCTTCAGGCAATTGATGATAGGGTACTATCTAGAATTCCACTTGTTATTCCTATGATTTAGTCTGCCTGTAGCTGAGATAGTGAGGTGCTTTATTTCAAAATATTCCTTGAAGTAAAACATATAATGAGGGGACTGAATTGCCGAGTGGACTGACGTACTCACATATTTTCCCAGAATTGTGGGTAACCTCATAGTCATATATACTGAGCAGAATCTCCTAGCCTGTGTGTCACGATACTAAAACAAGAATGTGACTTTAACCCTGTAATGCTAATCAATGGAACTGTTGTCATCAGAGCTCTGGTATATGTTTGCCATGTAGTAAATGCTTCTTAATTATTGTTGAATTGCTGAGGACAAATTTTAAACAGTTGGCATGGTTGGAAGTAGTTATGTTTCATAAGGAGTAAAACAAGATTCAGAGTCTGCTTGTGAAACTGGTGGTGTAATGATACTTTGGGACATTTGTTTGGAAAATGAATATGAGGGCTTTTAGCCATGGCATTGGTGAGATTTTGGAAGAAGGACAACAAAGCGTTATTGTTTGTGCGTTCTTGGTGAGGAGAGACCAAATTGATGAGGACAATAGAGATGATGGAGTGAAGCCCCTTTCTCTGACTATTTTTGAGCCCTAAAACAGAAATTGAAAAAGGAGCCATGTTATAAAGACTTCGTGATACTTTGGGCAGACGCTAGGCTGATTTGGGACCCACGAAACAAAGTATCCCACACTTCTGAGGAGGAAATAATTTTCTCCTTGACTGAGCTATAGATGACACTTTAGCTTTGGTACCATGAGGATCCTGGCTGCTATAAGTCTGACAGACCTGCTTCACAGGACAACATTCTTAGACATTCTAGACAGGATTTTGAATAAGGCTTTGTGTCCAGCTCTTGGTCTATGTCTACCCCCTTGATCAGAAGAGTTTTAGAGGAGACACTGCCAGCTTCTTGCTTTCTCCTTTCTCTTGCGATAGAGCCTGAGTATAAGAGGAACTAGTTTTGCTCTCTTCTCTGCCAGGCAGTGAGAGGCCCTGTCTGACCTGGGCAAATCTATGGTTTTCCTATGTCCCTTTTCTATTCCCTGGCTCCAGGGGGCGTGCCTCCTATGCAGGAGGCCCCCAGCCTAGTTTTCCCCCTGTGTGGCCTCCACCCACCTGTGTGAAAAGACACCATGTCAAAAAAAAAACCCAAAAAAACCCCTGATGACATACAACTATGGAGACTGCTCTGGGCCCTCCCTATTCTCTCTGTGTCTCCCTGTATCTGTATCTATTTCTATCTGTATCTGTTTCTATTTTCATGAAATAGCTTTTTCCATTCTTTTACTTTTATTCAGCCATCCTATCTTTTGGTTAGATAATTTAATCCATTTACCTCTAAAGTAATTGTTGAAAGATATGTAGTTATTGCCGTTTTATAATTTCTTTCTTTTCTTTTCTTTTTTCTTTCTTTCTTTCGTTCTTTCGTTCTTTCTTCTCTTTCTTTTTCTTTCTTGTAATACTGGTTTGGTGATGATGAACTCTTCTCACTTTTCCTTGTCTGGGAAGCTCTTTATCTGTCCTTCAATTCTAAATGATAGCTTTGCTGGGTAGAGTATTCTTGGTTGTTAAGTCCTTGCTTTGTACCACTTTGAATATTTTGTGCCAGTTCCTTCTGACCTGCAAAGTTTCTGTTGAGAAATCAGCTGAAGTCTTGTGGGAGCTCTCATATGCTCTAACTGCTTTTCTTTCACTGTTTTTTGTTTTGTTTTGTTTTGTTTTCTTTCACTGTTTTTAAGATTCTCTTTTTATCTTTAACCTGTGGCATTTTAATTATATGTGTTGGTGTGGGCCTCTATTAGTACATCATGTATGGAAGGAACTTGTGCTTCCTGGACTTGTACATTTATTTATTATTTCTAGGTTAGGAAAATTTTCAGTAATTATTTCTTCAAATTGATTTTCAATCCTGTGTTCTCTCTCTTCTCCTTCTGGAACCCCTATGATATAAATGTTGGTAAGCTTGATGACTTGATAATGTCCCTGAGGCCCCTTAAACTATCCTTATTTTTCTTTTTCCACTTTTGTGATTGGGTGTTTTTTGATATCTCGATTTCTAAATTGCTTATTTGATCCTCTGATTCACCTAATCCTGTTGATTCCATCTAATGTATTCTACATTTCAGTTATTGTATTCTTCATTTTTTTAAATGTTTTTTTTTATATCTCTATTGTTATGTTTTCTATCTCTTTGTTAAAGTTCTCCTTGCAATCATTGAGCATCCTTATAACCAGTGTTTTTAACTCTATCTGGTATATTGCTTTTTCTTCATTTTTTTAGTGTTTTTTTTTGGAGCTTTGTTCTGTTCTTTCATTTGGGACATGTTACTTTTTCTCCCCCTTTTTGTTTCCTTCCTGTGTTTGTTTCTATGTTTTGGGTAGAACTGCTATGTCTCCCTGTCATAAAAGAATGGTTTTGTATAAGTGTCATATGGAGCCCAGTGTCACAGTGTCCCTTGTCACCTGAGCCAGGTGCTTCCAGGTATGTCTCTTGTATGGGTTCTATGTGCCATCCTGTTGTACTTGAGCCTTTGTGGATGTTTGCACATAAATGAGAGGGATTGACTATTGGGCTCATTGGTTGTGAGGAATGACTATGACTACAGTAGAGGAACTTTTGGGGAGAGGCTGCTCCTGCAGATGCTGCTCCTACAGAGCAAGATTTACTTTAGTATGGCTCTGGTATCTGCCCAGTCTTCCCCTGGGGTGTGTCAACCTTGAAGGCAACTGGGTAATGCTCCAGCTCATTCTGAAGCTGGCCATTGCATGCCAGGCCCAGGCCTCCTGGGAGGCCTGCTCCAGGCCCTGTTTAGGTGCAGGCTGTGCCCTGCCCAGAGCCATCTATGCATTACTTGCAGGCCACCTGTCAGTAACACACAGATGGCCACCACCTATGCTGGGCTTGGAGGTGCCTCAAAAGGCCATGCTGTGAACTGAGGCTGGCTGTTGCTAGTGCCAGGCTTGGGGCTGTTTCACAAGAGGTATGAGGCATGCTGAAGCCAGATACTACTTGTTTGGGTTTTGTGAACCTTTGAACAATTTCAAGAATGTCTGTGGCATGAACCAAGGCAGGCCATTTGTATGGAAAAGCCACTGTCAGTTGCTTGGTTGGACCTGAAAGTTGGGTGGAACAGGTTCTTAGGGAATCATCAGGGCAGGGTGAAAAAATGACGTGAGCCCGGTGGGTGAGACTCTGATATGGTGGCTGTCTACATCAGAAGCAGGGAGGGAGAAGAGTTCAACATAAAAAACAATAGCTTACTCTAGATCCTCCTGTTGATAAAAAGCTGCCCCTTTAGCCCTCCCCCTGAAGTCAGACAATTCCATTCTTCCCTGATGACTTTTGAGCTACTGATGCAGTGCTGGAGTTCAGGGTGAGTGAGTCCACCAAAGATTAAATTTGTGCATGGGCCCTTTAAGAGGAGTGCCTGGGACTGTAGCTGCCCCAGTCTCAATCAACTGTAATCTGCTGTTTTTCATAGCCAGAAGATAGGGGGACTTTTCTCTCTGGTAGTTGAACCTTGGGCTAGAGAACCTGGTGTTGAGTTGGAACACCTTGCTTCTTAGGGATACCTCTGCAGCTCAGTTATTTCTCCCTATTTTTAATCATCATACTTGGGTGTAGGACCAGCTCTTTCTGTGTCTCCACTCCTTCTACCAGTCTGAGGTGGCTTCTTCTGTACGTCCTTAGTGGTAGGGCTTTGGTTCAGCAGGAATTCAGGTGATTCTTAACGATGGTTTTCTATAGTTAAGTTGTAATTTTGATGTGGTCATGAGAGTAGGAAAGCATAGCATTTACTTACTCTGCCATCTTGACTGAAAATCCCCTATTGAAGGTAATTTTATCTAATGCTCTTTTCCTTTCAGTGAAGGTTTTAGGTGTACCTTGAGTTTAAAATCTTAAGTATCCTCTGGCTCTATAAATAACAACACCAGCAACAAATCAAGAACAATGTTTATGTTCTTCTTATAGAAAAATCATTACCAATTGATGTTTTTGGCAAAACCTACAAACATGAATAGCTGTAGAATAATTGGAGTAGAATATTTTTGGAGTAGTATATTTTTTCAAAGAGACCAACAACATTTTGTGATACAACAAACCATTTGAAAGCTTTCTATCTGGAACAAATGCAAATGCTAAACTTTCTGTATTTTAAAAATTCATTTTGAGTTCTTTGTCTTAGAAATCTTATTATTTTAAATTGTATATTTCATGTGCAGTGTGCCAGGAGTCGCCATCCATAATCCATGTAAAAGGCAGTCGATCTTAGCAAATTTAGAGAAAAATACTATTCATTCATTCATTCATTCATTCATTCAATGACCACTGATTAAACATTAAACCTGTCCTACATTCTGAGTTTGCCATAATGGAAGACAGAAAGGGTCATTGTCCTAATGGAATCATAACTTAGCAAAAGGTACACAAATTAAAGAAATAGTTATGAGTAATTACTTAATTACAGTTGTAATAAATACCATGAAGGGAAAGTATAGTTAGAAGTGGAACCACAGTGACCAGACCATGGTTACCTTAATATTCACATTTGCACAATAGAATTCATACTGATGCTTTCTGAGAGGTGATATATGGGAATTTTAGATGTGATACCTATAGGTAGATGAAAAAAGAGGATAGGGTATGGATGAAACTGATGTTTATTAAGACTTTACTGTGCTATACACTTTAAATGTATTGGTTAATTTAGTTTTAAGAAAAACTCTAAGAGAGATAAATAATTATTCCCATTTATACACGAAGAAACTGCAATACAGAGAAATCATGTTACTTCTTGCTCTCCCAGTAACTATGCAGGACTGAGCTCAGACCCTGTTGACCTCACCGTGCTACTGCCAGCTTTTTTAGCCCTTCTAATAGATTCTTCATATTAACCAGTAGCCTTACTTTGCTATAGGCTAATTTGCTTCATCAGTATTTTCTATAACAATATTAGAGACTCTTATCACACAAATCAGGGTTCTGTCTTCACTTGAGGCTCTCAAAGCAAATGGAAAGTAATACATAATTTGTGTGTCCCAAGTGACTAGAAAAAATTTAACATCTTTAAGGTCATTTGAAATGGCTTTACTTGAAAAAAGTCTATAGTCAGGAAAACTACCCTTGCAAAAACAGAGGTAACCCAGGATATATGATTTCTGTGGTGTTTACCAGGGAAAATGGTCATTTTTATGAATACTCTTATAGTTATGTGTTTTTATGCAAGATGTGGCCTTGCATAAAATCCAGCTATTGTCAATATAAAAAGAGTGGTTATATAGCTGGATACTTTTTGGACAGCCTCTGTATATACATATATTTGTATATTTATATATGAATGTGCGCTTTTGATTCATGTAATATCCTCTGTGAGTCTAGAAATGTTTCATAAAGTAGAAAAGACTGACACAAATACAGAAAAGGAGAAAAAAACTGCTTTCAAGTACAGAATATCGAATGCATAATTCAGTAGTTAAAAGAATAAATTTATGGTCAACTGATCAGTTAATATTATTTGTAGCTTCCTGTGGTTAAATGATACAGTTAATTCCATTTTATTTCATGAGCTACAAACAACATTCATTTGCCAGTATGAGAATTAAGCTGACACACTCAGTAAACTGGTCTAAAAACCAACTAATAAAAGTGGAAGTTTGTAAATATAGTGTCACTTTAAGCTTTCACTCAAAACACCACACCTGCTTCCCAGAAATCTCTGTTCCATTGGTATTCATTTGGCATTGGACATTAGTTATTTACTTATAAAATATGTGCTCATTACAAAGGTCTGTGAGTGCAGTTGCATTAATTATTCATCCTGAGATTCTGAAACATGTCAGAGGCTCTGCAAGGTAATTTCAGCTACTGATGGGAAATGTTTCACATGAGAGCCCATCAGCAAGATTTCAGGAAGTAGGTCATGGACTTGAAAGGTAGCAACCAATCAGGTTTTTAAAATAATTTTTCTTTAAATTCTCCACCATTTAGAAAGATAGAAAAGATAATTAGGAAATTTGATACCCCTTCCCCTGAAAAATCAATACATTAGAAATCCATCACAAGGACATAAATTTATATCTTATTATTCCCTTCTGTTCACCCACCACACTTTAAGTATAGCTTATATCAATGTAGAAATCTAGGTATAAAGACAGAACACTTAGAAGGTTGTTAATTCACTTTAAGAAATGTTCATTAAAAAAAATAAATGCTAAGATCTCAATGTCTTAAAATGATATTTAAAGAAATTAAGTTTAATTAATCTAAAATACTCTAAAAATATTAGTCGGGGATGCTGGGATGGCTCAGTGGGTTAGACACTCATCTTACAGTCCTGGGGTCAGAGGATCAAGTTCCAGCCCCAGTCTGTGTGGACCCATATGCTGAACTGGAATGTGCATCCCATGTTGGAGGTCCCCAGTTCAGATCTCACTGGGGCAAGCTTCCCATGTGGGAGGCCCCCAGCCTGGTTTCCACCCTGCACAGCCCCTCACCCACCTGTGTGGAATGAAACTATGTCTAAAATTGATGACATAAAAATATGGAGACTGCTCTGGGCCTTCCCCCTTCTCTCTGTCTTTCTCTGTCTCTTTCTGTCAAAACAATAAAATAAATCTTAAAAAAAATATTATTCATTGGGTATATATACACACACGTACACATACATATATGCTGCATGAAACATATGAGGGTTGTCCAGAAAGTATTAGCCATGTAACTATTCTTATTATATTGACAATGGTTGGATTTTTACCAGATAGCTCTCATATATATATATAGTTGTTGAAAACTCAGTACAGAACTATAGCCATAAAAATGTAGAAATTTCTCTTTATTATTTTTTCCACCTCCATTTTCCTCCTATGAGGCAGCACTGTCAATAATTTTATGAGTATCTTTTCTCCCTTTCTATTCATTTGCACACTGATACACACACACACACACACACACACACACACACACACATACTATATATATATATATTTGTGTCATAAAAATGGGACAAAGTACTTTTAAAATTTTATTAGAAATGTTAGGATAAATAATTTCTCACATGAAGAGAAGACTATTTTTCAAATCATTATTAAATAATTCTGTTCTCTTTTGGGTTCAATTATCTAGTGTAAATTTGTAGAGGTCTTTTATTAATGGTAAATCTTGCAATCTTTTGTTCCCTGGTATCAAATGCGAAGTGCTTGGAATATATTACTGGTTAAAATTTTCTCTTTGTAATTAATAGTAAAGATATATTTGCATTTTTCTGGTTAGATGATTTGTGAGGGCATAATCTAAAAATGGAGGCAAGTACATAAATATATAGTATTGGTATCTCAGTGAGAAGGAAGAAAGATATATAATATGAAATCTCTAACTTCCTTGGGAGACAGTGAACTAAAAATGAATTTTAGGAGAGTTACTGCCGTTTTGTTAAAGATACAAATGAGCTACTTGTAAGGGAGAAATGAGGAGGGAATAGGTTTTAACAAGTTCAATTATATATTCTTTTTTTCCAGAGGATATTAAAAACATTTTATCTTAGGATAAATGTTCTCTATTTAAAAATTTTAAACAGTAATTATGCATCTGAATAAAATAATTCAAGCAGTATAGAATGGTACTAAATATATAAAGTAAAATCATTTGACCTTGACTTTATGTCTGTTATCCATCCTACTCCAAGAGGTACCTTTTAAAGTGTTTCTTTATCCTATCAACTCCAACTCCAAAAGATGGGAGATGAGAGAACACTTACTGCTATCCTGGCAGTTACCAGCTGTTCCGCAGTTCAGCATATGTGATTTGATCCCTGGACCTTGTGGTTGCAAGGCAAGCAATGAACCTCCTGAGTTAACTTGGTGTCCCCAATAAAAAACTTTTAATCGCTTGGAAAGCCCTAACCTGATATAGAGTATATATAAAATATTACATCAAATACAATATTTAATGGCAAAATGTTGGCAAAGATCAAGAAACTCAGTTATTGTTTCTGTTCAGCATAGTACTGAAGGACAATTAGTTGAGGGACAGAAGGAAATTTTCTAATAATTGGGGAAAAAATTTAAACTTCTATTTTTCTATATGATATGATTAGCTGTAAAATGCTACACATGATTAAAAATTGGTTTATAAATATATTGACTTAGCACAACAATCATGTAGAAAATATAATGACCATTTACAATAATGAAAGTGTAATGTATCTAGAAAACTACTAAAAAATATGTACAAGTTCTCTGGGGAAAATTATAACCTTTATGATGGAAATGATAAAACCTAAATAAAAGCAGAGCTATCTCATAATTATACATAGAAGATAATTATGAACACGTCAATTCTCCTCAAAATAATTTTTAGACTCAATAACTTGCGATCTGATTTCCATTTTTATTTCTTTGAAGAGCTTTTCAAATTTAACATTATCTTGCTATTAAAGAGTAAGAAGAAAAAAAAAAGCGTAAGAAGTAAGACTAGCAAAAACACGTCCAGAAGAAGAACTGGGGTGGGATAGGGAAACAGAGACTAGTTTTACCAAGTCCAGAAAACTAATGATAAATCTATAAAAAATAAAATGTTGTAAAACATAGTGTTAAACATTTGGAGCAACAAAACAGAATGGTGGTGGCTGATATATGCTTACATAAGTGAAAATTTGATTAATAATATAATACACATGGCCTATTAGTGGGAAAAGGTTGACTCTTTAATAAATGGTGTCTGACAATTGGTTATCAATACAGAAACCCCCCCCCCCCAAAAAAAAAACAACACCTTTGTTTTGTCATCACTTCATAGACAAAACTGATCCCAGATAGAAAGGAATAAAAATAAAAATGTTAAAACAAACAGCACAGAAAAGATATTTTAAATATATTTTTATTTATTTTTAACAGAGAGAGCTACAGAGACAGAGACAGAGAGAGAACTGAACTGGGGGAGCTCCCAGTTCAGCATATGGTTCCGCACGGGCTGGGGCCGGGATTCGATCCCTGGTCCCGGCGCTGCAAAGTGAGCGCTTAACCCACTGAGCCATCCTGGCTTCCCCAAAAAAGATATTTTAAAAAGACATAAAAAGAACAAAGTATAAGTAAATGATTGCCATATTCAATTATATTATATGAGATTATTTCCTCATGAAAACACATTATAAAGTCAAAATATATGCTACAAATTGTGAGAAGGTATTTGAAATATATGTGACTGACAAAATTAGTTTTCAGAATATATGAAAAGAAAAAAATTTAATAGAAAAATGGACAAAACACATGAATAGGTATTTCAGTTTCAAAAAGAGAAATAAATGATGACAATATGAAATAATTTACAATGTCATTAAAATCAAGGAAACACAAAGTAACACTAGAATGAGACACCAGTTTATAAATATTAGATAGACAAAAAATTAAAATGGGAGAATACAAATTTTCAAGAGGGTGTGGAGCATTAACAACTCTTACCTACTTCTAAAGTATGTATAAATTGGTACAATCACTTCAAAAAGAAACATTTTGGGGGGAAGCCGGGGTGGCTCAGTGGGTTAAAACCTCACTTTGCAGCCCCCAGGGACCGAGGATCAAATCCTGGCCCCAGTCCAAGTGGACCCATATGCTGAACTGGGGAGGACCCCAGTTCAGTTCTCACTGGGGTGAGACTCCAGCCCAGTTCCTGCCCTGTGCAGCTCCATGCCCACCTATGGAATGAAACTATGTGGAAAAACCAATGATGTGCAACTATGGAGACTGTT
>PVKE010020027.1:0-27890 GCA_004027555.1 Craseonycteris thonglongyai
GAGAGCCCACACTACTAACTAAGGATGGCTGCCAACACTATCAGGCCTAGAAGTGTGTTGGCAGCCATCCTGCAAGGCCTGCTGTTGCCTGCCAACACCTGTAAGGCTCATCTACCCATATAGCTTTGTTCTGTGAGCAAATTGGGTGAGATGGAGTCTCAGAGCGTCAACAGAGTGGAACATTCCCTAGGTTAATGTAGATTCTTACTTGGTACCAGTGTTGAGTCTTGAGCAACTCAGCAAAAGTCTCTGAGCATAGCAAGGTCGTCCTCTGCCAACCTAGGGCCTGCAGAACACTGAGAGTTGTCCAAAAAAGAAGAGAGAAATGTAGGCTTGTCTAGCTACTGGTGGAGAAAGTGCCTCCAGCATTGCACAAGTTGGGTTTGATATGGTCCCAGGGAGTCACCAGGGTGAAGCAAATCTTGCTCACTAGGCCAATGCAAATTCAGATTTGGCCATGTGAGGGAAGGCTCAATACAGGAAAGAGAGCACCTGCCTCTAGCTGCAGGGGAGATGAACCATGCACAGGGAAAATGGTTATTGTCTCTTTAGTCCTCACCATGAAGCCTTGTAACTCAGTCTCTTCCTCTATGTTTCTAATGCCTCCTGAATTACCGTCTTTCTGCCAGAGCCTTACATGTGTGCCTAGGAGCAAGGGAGTCTCTGTGTCAACCTTGTAAAAAGGTGTGTGTATTTCCCACAGCCTTCTGTCCCACTTAGAATGTCAAAATTCCTACTTTCTTTCACATCTACATGTCGTGGGGGCTCCTCTTTCTGGTATCGGTACTCGAGGCTAGGGAGCCTGTTGTGGGGCTGGGGTTCTTTCCAATTTTCAACTGCCACAATGAAATGTGGGGGGCTGCCTGTTTTGCATCTCTGCCTCTTGCACCAGTCTTGAGTGTTTTTTTTTCTTTATATTATTAATTATAAAACTTCTGTTCAGCTAGAGTTTAGATAATTCTCTAAGTTGATTATGCTATAATTTAATGGTAATTTTAATGTGTCCATTGGAAAAGGCAAGCATAGAGTTTATTTACTCTGCCATCTTGGATTTGTCTTTTGTTTTTTGGACAAAACCTATTCTGACAGGTGTGAGGTAACATCTCATTGTGATTTTGACTTTGCATTTTTTTCCGGCAATAGTTACAGTGAGCATTTTTTAATATATGACCTTTTCTACCAATGTATTGGTGATATATATTTCAGTATATGTTATTTCATTCAATGCTTTTCATATTTTATTTTTCAAAACACTTTAGTTGATTTTATAAGCCAAAATTTTAGCATATCTGAAGTCTTATTATCACTGCTTTTGAAACCACCATTACCAGGCTTCACACATTTGTATTTATACTTTATGTGTAAGTGTTGAAATATCTTTTAAATAAATAATGTAGGACAGATTACAATTACGAATATAAAGAATGTGTATGTGTGTGTGTGTATGTGTGTGTGTGTGTGTGTGTGTGATGTGTGTAATTATCTGACATAAACTTTGGGTTTTCAGTAAGTGACTGATAAACGTGTGCTGGAAGAAACAGAACCTATTATTTTTCAAATATTCATATGAAAGAGGTTGTCCTCAATTATCATTTTATTTTTATCTTCCTTCAGTACACATTTCTGAAAATGTATGCTTAGTATCTACTTGATGTTGTGAAAGACACTAAAGGTTGAGAACACTGCAGCTATATTTATTTACTAATATGCTGGTGTTTCTTTATATCTGGTTTCTTTATATTTTCCATCTTCTGTTTAGCTGCTAAAAACTGTGAGTGAGAGTAATTTAATAGCTGAAAATATAAAAATAACAGAGATATTAAAAACAAGCATATTGCTATTTTTAAAATAAAGCTACTTTTAGTTAAATCAAACATCTAGGCAAATAGCAAGAGAAAACATTTATACACTTTTTATATTTTGATTTTCTAAATTAAATGACTTAGAATTGTTACAGAGTGTTAAACATTGTGCATATCTTTATTAGCACAAAAGATTTTATAGGGAAAATGGTAACACACAGAGGCATACACTCAGACCATGACTTCAAAGTTTGGAATTATTCATATTTTTTTTATCTTGCAGTGATTTGTTCTGTCTTCCTAGCTGCTGAATAAGATAGAAATTTATGCAAGACCCTCAATGCAAATCTCCCTCTCTCCCTTGCTCTATCTCTCTTTCTCCCTCCCTCTCTCCCTTCATCCCTCCTTCCCTCTGTTTTTCTTTTGGTACTGTGTGCCATGGAAGCTAGACTTCCATGTCTGACATCTTACATATAAAAACATACTAACTTTTACAAAATATTCAAGAAAAATATTGTCCAAGCTTTTAACTAGGCCATGAAAACTAGACAGCTAGGTGCTGCAGGTTGTGACAGCTGTTTTTGGCTTGTAGCTCTGCTATGTGCATAGGGGCTGTACCTCTTTCTCGATGCCAAGGAACACAGCGGCAGGGTGCTGATGGCAGTTAGCACTGTGACAGTCAGCCAGCTCGGTACATTTTCCCAATTGGAAGGCTACTGTCTTCAAAAGTTAGCTTTGGATTCTGCTTTCTCTTATGTTTACAAGAAAACCACAGCCAACTGCCTTGCCTACCCATCTGTGCCGTATTAGACATCTGGACAAACTTGGCCCTCTTGTGCACATTAACATGACAGTTTGCAGATTTGTTTTGTCAACTTTCACAGACCACTTGTCAAGGTATGGTTCTCATACAAAAGTCTTTCTGTATTTCTAAGAAGCTCTTTCTCTTTGAATATATGACCCATAAACTGGATACACTACATGATCTTAAGTAGCATGTTTATAGCACGAGGCTTTTGGAAAGTTATTCATCTTCAAAATTCCCTTGGTTATTCCATTTACTGGTTTTTAAATACCTTCCATTTGCCATAAAATTAATTGTTGTAAACAATATCTTATTATGCTAATTTTCCATAGCTGCTTACAAATTCCAAAACATCATTTAAGAAATTATTGAGCATGAGACTTTTGGCTGTAAGCCATTTGATGAAATCTTAAGAAGAAATTTAAAAAAGAAGACAAGAGGGGCTGCTGGGATAGCTCATCAAGTTAAATGTTTGCCTTACAACCATGAGGTCCAGGGATTGAAATGAATTCTGGTCCCAAACCTGTGCAAACCCTTATATTGAACCATAGCACAACTGGTTGCTACTGGGATGATGGTTAAGATTCTTGCCTCCCATATGGGAGGCCCCTAGTTTGGGTCCTGCCCCAGGTGACCCTATATCCACCTGTGTGGGATGAATCTGTCACAACTAATAATGTACAACTATGGAGACTGCTCTGGGCTTTCTACATTTTCTCTCTCTCTCCACCCCCACCCCCCACTTCTCTCTCTCTCTCACCTTCTCTCAAACAATAAAATAAATCTTTAAAAGAGACAATATATAAATATTTGCATAAATATTTTCACTTCAATGCTGTTTTGACATAGATCATTTTAATTTACAGCCCTATCCCTCACCCTAAATCTTACTCCAGCCACCATTGTCAGTGTCATTACAACTTCTCCCCCACAGGTGAACAATGACTTCCAAACCATCAGTGCTCATCTGATTAAGAAGCCCTTGACATAGTTGACTGTATTTGTTTTTGTTGTTGTTGTTTGTTTGTTTGTTTGTTTTCTATCAGCCGTTGTTTTCTCATTAGCTTCTGTGACACTTGAAATAACTGGTTCTTGCCTTACCTTTCCTAATATTTCCTAGTATATTTTCCTGGCTACATTCTTTCCCTTCCACTTAGAGGTTGGCATTTTTGATGCCCTGTCTCCATCACTTCTGCTATCCTATACTCTTTTGGGCTTTCTTTTGTTCTTATCATAGGATTAAACACAGTATGCAATTTGTCTCCAATCCTTACTCATCCTGAACTCAGGTAAGGACAAACTACCTACTAAACATGCCATTAGGACATTCACCATGACTTTTCATTGCTTAATGATACTTTTGTATAGTAGCTTAATATATCATATGTATTCAGTTGATTTTTAGTTCTATTTCCTTCTGAGTTAGTTTACTATTACTGCTGAAACAAATGACTGCAAATTTAGTCATTCAAAATTGCATAAAATTATTATTTTTTTGTTTTGTAGTTTAGAAATAAAAGGGTCTCACTGGACAAAAATAAATATTTTATTAGAGCTTTCTTTCTTTTTGAAGAATCTATGGAAGTTTCCTCACTCTTTTCAGATTCTAGAAACTACATTTATTTCTTGACTTGTGGCCTTTTTCTTTCATCTTCAAGATGTGCAACAGCAGGTCTATAGTTTTCTGAGTGTGTGTGTGTGTGTGTGTGTGTGTGTGTGTGTGTGTGTGTGAGCGCTAAGTGGGTCGGAGGGGGATGGGAAAGTAGGAAGAGGGCATCAAATATACAATGGAAAGAGAACTGACTCTGGGTGGTGAGCACATAATGCAATACATAGACAACATAATGTAGAATTGTGCATCTGGGACCTATGTAATATTTACTTACCAATCTCACACCAATATATTTAACAATTAATTTCTTTTAAAAAAAATGAATGATTGTTATAATTTTCCTACTGTTGATTGGTCTGTTTAGATTATCCAGTTCTTTTGCTTCATTCTAGATAGACTATAAGTTTCTAGAAACTTGTCTATTTCTTCTAGGTTATTAAATTTGGTGGCATAGCTCTTCCTACTATTCTTGGATGATCTTTTGTATTTCTGTAAGATCAGGTGTAATTTCCCCTCTTTCATTTCTAATTTTGGTTATTTGTGTCTTTTCTCTTGGTGAGCCTCGCCAGGGGTTTGTCAACTTTATTAATTTTTTCAAAGAACCAGCTCTTGTTGCATTAATATTTTCTATTGTTTTTCTGCTCTCTATTTCAGTTAGTGTGCTCTAATTTTTATTATGTTCTTTCCTCTGATGACTTGGGTTTTTGTTATGGTTGTTGTTGTTGTTTTTCTAGTTCTTTATTGATGTGAGGTTAGGTTGTTTACTTGTGATTTCCCCAGTTTTGAGATGCCTGTAGTGGTATAAATTTTCCTCTTATTACTGCTCTTGCTTCATCCCAGTAATTTAGTTATGTTGTGTTTTAATTGTCATTTGTTTCTTTGTATTTTTATTTTCTTTTTTTATTTATTCTCTGCTACAGTCATTCTTATTTATAACATGTTGTTTAATCTCCATGTATATGTGTTTTTTACTGCTTTCATTTTGCAGATGTTCTCCTATTTCAAAACTTTGTGATCAGAAAATACACTTAGCATGTTTTCAATGTTCTTGAATTTGCTGAGACTAGCTTTGTGTCCCAGCTTGTGATCTATCCTTGAGAATGTTCCCTGTATACTAGAAAAAAATATATAGCTATGTGTTGTAGGATGAAATATGTTATAAATGCCAATTATGTTCAATTGCTGTAATATATCATTTAAAGTTTATATTTTCTCATTTATTTTCTGTTGGATGATCTGT
The DNA here is from genome assembly GCA_004027555.1 of Craseonycteris thonglongyai. Taxonomy (NCBI): domain Eukaryota; kingdom Metazoa; phylum Chordata; class Mammalia; order Chiroptera; family Craseonycteridae; genus Craseonycteris; species Craseonycteris thonglongyai. The sequence continues at coordinate 5,460 of PVKE010020027.1, forward strand.
CCATGGCTGTCAAAGGGTTGTTTAGATCTCCTTGTTGTTGATAATGGGTTTTTTGTTTGTTTGTTTTTTTAAGTTTTGAGATGAGAATTTAACTCTTGAATTCTAGTCTTCATAATTGTTCACCCTGCCATTCATAGCTTTTACTGAGAAATATTATCTCCTAGGGTATCATCTACTATTTAGCCTCTCAGTTCAGAAATTGACTGTTAAGCTTTCTGTGTATTTTTTGTTACTAACCTCTCCTGATCATCTGCCTTAGCCTGATCAGATCATTTTTATTCCTCAGTATCTGCTATCACTGCTATCAAAATTCTGATCTGACAGGGAATATTCTTAATATATTATACTTTCTTTACAGAATGCAAATTTTCATGTTAATAGAACCCACTTTTACCACTGTTCACATAGCCCATTTAACATTACTGCAGAAGATAGAAAATTTCTTAATAGAAACAAAGAATTTTAGCTTCTCACTTCCTGCCTTTTCTTTCTACAGCATCCTCTTCCAAGTGTAGGTATTGCATTTGTTACTGTAGACTCAAAGGAGTTCACTTGCCTGTACTCATCCAAGTCAAAAGAAAATATGAGCAAGAGTTTTCAGCAAAGGAAGTAAAGATTTATTTAAGAAGATGGCATGAAGCCCGGATATACAGGTGAGCTAGTGCTCTCAGAAACCTGCCTCCTTCATAGCCTCTAGTGACTAGATTATATAAGGAAAAAATAATTAATCATGGTTTCTATAAGAGGTTGGCCTGGTGACTCTACTGATTGGTCAGGACTAAGGCAGGAAGCAATTAATCATGGTTTCAGGTCCCGGCATTGTCAGTCATGGCATTGTTCAGTTTAGTCTCTAGGGGAAGTGGTCCATGGGACTGTTTGTTCTCATGAGTCCAGAAGTGAAACATAACTGAGGCCAAAGTGTTAGCTTTGTTGTATTGAACTCTTACCCATTGTTTTATGCTCAGTTATTGCCTCTTAGTCATGGTTGATAGACCTGAAACTTTATTTTTTCATGAAGCTTTATTCTTAAATTGATTTGGTTTTGACCAGAACCTAATGTCCTAAAGGTTTAATGATTAAAAGGAACAGACATACAGTATAAACACAGGTAGGAAGATTGGAGAAAAGAATACAAGTGATTTCTAGTTTTATCAGGCTAAATAAGCTATCTTGGATTAAAGCAGAATACATTCTAAAGATATAAAGTTTAGTCAAAGTAACATACTTATCAGATTCTCCAGAGGAACAGAACTAAAAAGAAATTATCTATCTATCTATCTATCTATCTATCTATCTATCTATCTATCTATCATCTATCTATCTATCCATCCATCCATCCATCTATTATCATCTATCTATATTTATCTCTATCTATCATCTATCTGTTAATCTATATATTTTTTATAGAAATTGGCTCAATAGATTATGAAGGTGGAGAAGTTCCAGCATTGGCCATACACAAGATGGAGAACCAACAAAGCAGATGGTATAGTAATTCAGTCCAAATCTGAAGATTTAATAATCTGACAAGCCAAAGGTATAAGTTCAAGTTAAAGGTTTGAGAATTGGGGCAGAGAGTCATATGGCATAAGTCTTAGTCTGATCTTAATGGGCCAAGGACCAGGAATGAGAATTTCTGAAGGCAGAAGAAGATGGGTATCTCAGCTCAAGTAGAAAGTGATAATTTGCCCTTACTCTGTCTTTTTGTTCTGTTCAGTGTCTCAGTAAATTTCAGCAGTTCCCAAACTTTTTGGCAGCAGGGGCAGGTTTCCTGGAAGACAATTTTTCCATGGAATGGGGATTCATGCTCATATGGAAAGCTAATGCCACAATTGATCTTACAGGAAGCAGAGCTCAGTCAGTAATGAACAGGCAATGGGGAGCAGCTATAAATGCAAATGAAGCTTTGCTTACTAGCTTGCAACTCATTTGCCACTCATCTCCTGCTGTGCAGCCCAGGTCCTATCAGACCAAGGACTGGTACTGGGTAGGAGAGGTCCCCTGGATTAGATGATGCCTACCTATATTGGTAAGAGTGGTCTTCTTCACTCAATCTACTGATTCAAATGCTAATCTCTTCCAAGGACATCTTCATAAACATACCAGTAAATAATGTTCTACCAGCTATTCAGGCATTTCAAATTGCCACATAGAATTACCCATCACAGTCATACTTATTATATCTATTCTTGACTTTTCAAAATCATAAAGTTAGTAAAATCTGTGCAAAATGCTATGTGGTAAAAATTGAAGCTCTGTGTGAAAAATAGACCTCATTAATTCTTGAGCTACTGTTGCATTTTTTCCCTCTCTTTTTATCAAAATTTCTGAAATTTATTGTCATTATTCACTGTATCTGATGTTTTCTTTGCATTTTGTCTTGAACTCATTTCCATTGGAATTTAAAACCCATCACTCCTCTGAAACTTCATAGTTCTTATAAATCACCAATGACTATCACCTTCCTAAATCTATGGCCAATTTTCAGTTCTTATTTTATTTCACCTATAATGCAGTATTTGATATAGTCAATTACTGCTTCTTCCTTGACACATTTTACTTTATTTGACTTTTAGGACACAGTACAGCCTTGGTTTCATAATGCCTCAATGGCTGCTCCTTCTCTTTGTTATTTGATTGTTTGTTTGTTTTTGATGACTCATCCTCTTTTCTCCAGCATCAAACATCAATTTTTTTTCTATTTTTATTTTCTATATTATAAACTGTCTATAAGCCAACAACTCCGATAATGATATCTCTATTTCTCTTGAATTAAGAGTTCCATATGAATGTGTAATAAATATTTCAAACTTAAAACAGAAAAATAAGATTGAGTTCTTGATCTCAGCCTCATAATTTTTCTGCTTCCATCTTTTTCATTTTAGTTATTACCAAAATTTCTTCAAAATTAGTCAAAATCAAAATAACGTGGAGCCATGCTTGATTCTTTTATTTTTATCTCATACCACATCTAATACTTCAGTAAATTCTGTTAGATATATCTTATTACCTCTATTAATGTATATTAATTAATGAGAAGTGTGAACCAAAGAAAGGGTGTAGAAAAATGTAGTTTATTAAGAAGGAGATGAAATAGAGAAGCAGTGATTAATAATTAAAAACAAGCAATAATGTCTAAAAGTGTGCTTTTATCCTTGTTCTGCAAATTAGGTTAACTTGAGCAAGTGGTTTGACCTGTGAGTTTAATACTTAGTTTTTAAGTAGTGGTTGACAATCCCTAGTTCATGTAGCTAATGTGAAGAGTAAGGAAAATACTATGTAAAAAGAGATTGTGAACTGTGATGCTCAAAACAATTTTAATAATAGCAAAAAATAAATTTCCCCCAAAATAAATACACAGAATTATAACATAGAAATTAGATAGATTTGGACCAGATTTAATAAATCTAAAGTATGAGTATTCTGGGAAGTTATTATCAAAAAATAAAAATATAGGTGAAGCCGGGATGGCTCAGTGGGTTAAGCGCTCACTTTGCAGCGCCGGGGACCCAGGATCGAATCCCGGCCCCGGCCCGTGCGGACCCATGTGCTGAACTGGGGAGTGCCCCCAGTTCAGTTCTCTCTCTGTCTCTGTCTCTCTCTCTCTGTCTCTCTCTCTCTCTCTCTCTGTCAAAAACAATAAAAAAAATCCTTTAAAAATAAAATAAATAAAAATATAACCGAACTACTTTTATTGTTTGGCATTTATTAAGAATAATTAATCTAACTGAAGATTCTGGGAAATAGGCTGATGTACAATCTTTGAATAAAGAGACCAATTAAATAGTCCTTGGAATAACCCAGGTGTTAGATGATGAATAGCTATGGTGTTATTAGGTGTGATGAATTTGTGAACGATGAAAAAGATAAAAGGATATGATATCTTACTTCTTTGTATATAAGGGTTGAGGAAACAATTTGATTAGACAATGGTAATTTAGTGCCTGAGTGCCTTAGTAAACAAGACTAGAATGAAGATAATTTAAAATCTGGAGAAAAAGTCAAGTATGATACTTAAGTTGTTTTAGAAAATTTAGGGGAAGCCAGGATGGCTCATAGGGTTAAGCGCTCACTTTGCAGCCCGACCGAGGATTGAGACCCAGCCTGTGTGGACCCATATGCTGAACTGGGGTTTGCCCCTAGGACTGGGGTGTGCCCCCAGTTTGGTTCTCACTGGGGTGAGATTTCCATGTAGGAGGTCCCTGATTTGGCCCCCAGCCCATGGGGGCATTCCTCCCATGGGGGAGGACCCCCGTCCACATGTGTGGAATGAAAACTGATGACATAATTATAGAGACTGCTCTGGGTCCTTATCCTTCTTTCTGTCTCTGTCAAAAACAATAAAATAAATATTTAAATATATATATATACGTATATAGATAGATAGATAGATAGATAGATAGATAGATAGATAGATAGATAGATAGATAGATAGATTAACAGACAACAGAAACCTTCAAAGAGCATAGGAACTTCTTGCTCCTAAAACAAGAAGTCAGGCTTAAGACACAAATATCCAATAAAATACTGAAGGTGTTAGTCAGTACATACTTTTAGACTGAAGTTCATCTAGAATAAGCTGTGCAAATTTGTCTGTGCTTTCCTCATCATGACCCTGTTACATTTCTCCTTATAAAATTACCCTTTTCTTTCAGATTATGGCAGTGTCAGATTCATTTTTTGTATTTCCCATAATGCTCTTTATATTTGCCATAGATCTTATGATTAAAATTGATAAGTGTAGGGGAAGCCCGGGTGGCTCAGTGGGTTATGTAAGCACTCACTGTAGCGCTGGGGACCAGAGATCAAATCCCAGCCCCAGGGCATGCGGAACCATATGCTGAACTGGGATCTCCCCCAGTTCTGCTCTCTCTCCATCTCTGTCTCTGTAATGCTCTCTCTCTCTGTCAAAACTAAATAAAAATATATTTAAAAAATTATAAGTGTTAATTATAGGAATTCAGAGGTGTTAGAGTAGCTCTGTTTTATGACTACCAAGAGAAATAACAACAAAGGTTCAGAGACATCAGGGTACAATTGAATGAATCAAATCAATTAAGTATATCAGAGTAAAATCAACAGCCCAAGGCTCTTTGACAATTAACACCATGAGCTATAAAATTACATTTCACACCATGATCAAACAAAGCATATTGTATAATCAATCAAGTATTCCAATATGATTACCAAAGCACACATTATGTTCTAAACAAGTACAAGGTTTATACAAATTAAATTTGGCAATCTCAGATGATGTCTTGTCTTTTTTTTCTTTTTTTTAATTTACTCCCACATTTGTTGCTCAGATTGACAATATAGATTTCTATATGGAAAAACTTTTTTTGTTGTTCCGAAAAAACAACAACAAACAAACAACATTGACAATAACAAAAAGTGCTAAATCCTTATTAAATTTCAAGTGCTTATAAAATTGAAAACCTTAGGTCTTTCTGAATTTATACTTATTGCTGCTATTTTCTTCACAGAGACACCTGCAAAGAGGAACTGTTCCTCATTGAAGTCTTGACGTTATGAGGGCTTAAACTGCAATTTTTACAGAGAATCATTGCTCTAAAATTTTAGAGTGCATTAGCATTATAGGACAGACAAAAAAATGGAGTTTTTAGGCATACAAGAAAAACACAGGTATGTTTTTTTTTTGTAACTGAAACCTTAATAATGATAATGATAGTTACAAAAGGATAGTGATTTTAGTACTTATTTGAGCTACAACTTATAAGAATAATACCTAGCAAAAACACTTTTATAATGGTATCTTAAAAGTATGCAAACCAAGGGTCATAGGTTGTCTCAAAATCATTTTACTTAACTTAAACTATTAATATATAGTTTTTTCAATAAAAATAAGATTATTTACATCTACTGCACAAGGTTTTGGAGAGTTTGGACAGTGTATTACTTGTCATAGGTTACTTCCCTGGAAAATCAGACTAAGGTTAGTGTATAAGAAGTTTACTAGAAAGCGTTCTTAGAATCGATAGCTGAGAAGGAAAGAAAAGGAACCAAGACCAGCAAGGGCTGCAAGGGTTGCAATGCATCTCAAAGAAAGCTTCAGGATACCTAGTGGGCCTAAATGTAGGTGGCCCTCCGAAGTTTGTCCTAATTCAGTTAAGGGGCCCGGACGTTTTTATTCTGAGTCAAACGGTCATTGACTTTGGGCTTTTCTGAAAAGGAGGAACAACTTTTAGTGATATGGCTGTTTTCTGCCAAGGTCAGATGAAGGGGGACTGACAGCTGAGTAGTGTCTGCTGGCAGTGCTCACAGCAGCTAGGAGCATGTCTCCACCACGACAGGGGACTCAAGGAGGAATATCCAGGCAGTTACTAAAGCCCATCTTGTCACCACCAGGATAGATATTTCTATTATGTAAGCTCTGGGTGCAGCTTCTACTGATAGATTCGGGGGGAAGGGACGTTATTTCTTAGGAAAACTGTTAAGAGAAAGTAAGCCCAACTATGGCTTTGCTGCTGTGACCGGTCTGGGAATGACAACTAATATTTGTTTGTTTCCCTCTTCTTTACATTCAAGACCCCCCTCACTTGCAGCACTTCTTATCATTTCAGAGGTTTGCCTGGTGGTAGAAAACAAGCCTTAATTTGTGAGAGAGCTTGGTCATTATGCTTTGGTTAGGATGTTATTGCTGCCCTTTGTGTGTGTGTGTGTGTGTGGGTGGGTGGGTAGGTGGGTGCGCGCACGCTTGCGCTTGTGTGTCAAAATTGTTCAAAAGAAAAACCAAAATAGAACCCAGTATGTAATAAAAGTACTTTCTACTTCTAATATAATTAGAGACAATTATTCCAACCAGGTTGGTGATTTTTTTCTTGTCTGCTTGTTCCTTGGAATGAGGACACTGAAGCATATGGTAAATAGAAATTTTGCTGTGCCCTCCCTTGGACACTAGGGCTTCTAAAGTCACATAGCACAGATTTGTAGGGTCCATTCCTTTCAACCCCGAATTCTTATACCCAGTTAGTTTACCTTGAGGAACACTTCTTTTTCCCAATTGACATGCATGCTGAGCCCTAAAGAATGGTGTCCAGCCTCACAAGATTTGGCTTGTGACTGTGTACAGCATTTGTGCCTTCAGCAGGCTGCTTCATTGTTCTATCATTCTGGAAGCTTCTGAGTTATACACTATGTTAATCTCCCTAGGACATCCCATGATCTTGTACACACTCCCACCCATCCTTTGTTTGCTAGTTCTTGGTGTAATATGATGCTATGTGGGTTCATGTGCAAGTGGGTTAACAACTATATCAATCCTTGAATAATGTTGTTGATTTGGTTTTTGTGACCAAAACAGCAACTCCATGACTAGAATATATGTATATTACTGCCAAAATTTCTTAGTGCTACTATTGGGATGCAAGGGATCTAACATAGTCAACTGGACATCTAGTAACTATAGGCAACTTTGTGGAATATTGCTATATCAAGAATATGACATTGGTCTCCCTTTCTTAGTGACAGAGCCTGCCATCAATGTCGAACAGTCCTGGAGCAAGGCGTGAGGATTAAAGAAAACCAAAGAGCATGGGATTGGGAGGGCTGTCAGCATGCAATCATACTCCAGCCCCGAGTTTATTTTTACAGCTTCTTTTATAGTAAAAGAGTATGTGCACAGCTACATGGCTACAGAGTAAAAGTTAACTTGACCCAAAACAGAGATTATTTTTCTCAGGACTAAGCAGAGATATCACGTCTACAGAGCAATTGTTTATTTCATTGCAAAACAGCAATAATTGGGTGACTAAATGGTCAGAGCATTCTTGGGAGAAGAACTTACTGGTACACTAAAAAAGAATAATAAACCATATCAAATCCAAGTCTTGAAGGTCAGTGGAGTTCTGCCTATCTCCAAGGCCCCGGAGTTAGTTGTGCTCCAGCCAAGCAGAAACATTCCAGTAACCCTCCCATAACTCCTTGAGGGGAAAGGGCAAGAGAAGAGAAATCCCTGTAGAAGAGTTGGGGGGATGAGGTTCTGTGTCTCATCTCTTATGCTCCCCATATATTATTCTGATGGCCCCTATGCAACTGTGCCTGTCTTAGGTTGTTCCTCCCTGAGGAATCTTACCCGTCATTGACTAACCAGCCATCCTGCGGGGCCATACAAGGTGAAGGACTTTCTCAGACATGTCTTTTCATTCTTGCCAACTGACCTCAGTGGCCGGTGAGTGTTTTGTCTAACTCACCAGCCCGCTCCTGACATCTTAGCATGACATTTGGTATATTAGTAATGGTTAATACTGTTTGGCTATACATAATCTTTTACCATGCCACTATGGCTACTTTTTCAAAGCTCAAAGGTTCTAGATTTTCTGCCATCCTTGATTCATGGACATAAATATTTTACTTTTAATGACAGGTAGTGTCTGATAACAGAAGCTGGGTGAAGTCAAACATCTGAGAAAGTATGACTATTTGGTTGTTTTATTTGTCTTCCATGGACGATGCTCAGTGGTGTTGCTACAATTCAAAGATCTTTCGACATTGTTCTGACATCCATATGTGAATCTACATTCTGCCTCTCCAGACTGCTGATTTTCTAGTAATTTTCACCCAGGCCTCACAACTAGCTAGCCAAGCCATTTATTTTCTCTGCTCATGAATCCATTTATAGTATAGTTTTGTCCATTTTTTCTTTACTCACAAAAATGGATGGCCAAGTGATAGTCCAGAATTCTATACTTCAGGAGATATATCTCTTTTAGGGCCATACTTGATTGGTACTGTAGTGTAGCCACCATTAATTTGTGGTTTATACTCACATGTGAACTGACCTATTTGTGTAATAAGCTTGGGGTTTTCCTTGATCTTTTAACTAGCCTCAGGTGCTTAGTGAGGAAGAAGTACCGGGGCAAAAGTGGGAAATAATATAGAGATCTGGGCTACCTGATCATATGCCTTGCTTGTGTCTTAGAGCCCTGCTCATAGCCAATCCTGGAGCTACCACTTCAACTGTAAGACAGATGACTCTAATTTCTTTGCTTTATAATTTGTTGGATATAAAATAAATCAGCATGAGATGGTCAATTCCAGCCTCGCCTCGTGGGCATGTGTTAACTTTGGTCAATTTCTCCACCTCTATCAGAGTCTGATATTACCTCAAGTGCAATTTTCCAAAAGAAATAAAATTCTGCACTCAAAATGGCATGGCTTTTCTCTACATTAGGGTTGGCCCCCCACGATTCACCCATCACAACTGACCCTACATTTCACATGGTATTTTTTTCCAAGATCGGTACTTGTAATACCATAGGAGTTGCTTACATCACAGCTCAGACCTGCTGCTAAGCATTTTCCTGCTATGGGCCCCCTCAGATCTCGAAGTCTTTTATGTCACCCTGCTTGTGGTATGGGCAGTATTTACAAACTGTAATATGACAATATCATATAACAATAAGATATATTCTATGGTGGGCTTCCTTTATTGTGGATGGGATATTTTTTCAGGGATAGCCTAACATGTCCCAGAGCTCTGAACTCCTAAGAATTTTTCAAACATACCAGCTCCCTGAACCCTCATGCAGACTATCAGCCACTCTCTGGGGCATCTGTCTCACTAATTTATTTCTTACTCATCTTGTCCAATTTGCATGATGTTATTGATAGAATGGATCGGTGTGATATTCTGTAGGATGTCTAGGCTGTCCAAGTCTCTGTGGACTCCACTATTACAGAGAATGAAAGAGATACCATAATTCTGGGACATCCAAGTGAGTATAAATAGTCTCTGATGCTCTTTTTCTTTTTTTTTTTAAAGAGAGAGATTCAGAGACAGAGACACAGAGATAACTGAATTGGGGGAGCTCCCCAGTTCAGCATATGGGTTCGCACGGTCTGGGACCGGGATTTGGTTCCCGGTACCCCATGCTGAAAAGTGAGCGCTTAACCCACTGAGCCATCCCGGCTTCCCCATTCTTTTCTTTTCTTATAGGAAGAAACACACACACACGCACACCCTATCAAAGACCACATTAATCTGTCTGACAAAGACACAGTATATGTCACAGCAAATACAACTACATGAGGTTGCTGTAGTACACTGTCATCCTCCAAAACCCACCATGTTTTCACAGGTGAAAGATTGCTGAATCAAATAGTGGGAACTACCACTATTCTTTAGGTTTGCACCATTCCCCATAGCATGAAATGTTGTTGTGATTTACTATCTTGACCTGGGTAGAAGCTGTCTCAGAGGTCTTTCTTACCATAATTGATGCTTCCTCATAGACCAAAAAACAATATAATGCTTTTCTAAGTCCAAAATAGATCTATTTCAATTTTATATTTGGGGAAGAGCAAAGTGAACACCGAGTGAGCCCATGTTCCCACTATGAAGTAAACCTGGGTCAGAATTCTAGTTATGATCTGATCTCTTTAAACTTTCATTTTAAGAGTGGTCCCAGCTTTGCATTTTCATATCTTAATGTCAATTCAAATCATGTGTCCCAAAATCCTTGAAATATTTGGATATTCCTTTTCTCTAGTGTATGGTTAACCAAATAAATAGCCATGGGTCTATTTGAGGATAGACTAATGGATACATTGCCTTATGTACTTCTCATGGTATTGCACATTTTACTAGAGGACTAGATCCTTCTTCAGTCAATGACTTCTAAGTCTGTTACCATAGGTCCAGAAACTGGGCAAAGGGTCATATGTTTTTAATCAATGTGGTTGTTCTTAGCCTCCTTATCATCTTTTATTCCTTTTTATGTATAGACACAGCAGTAGCCTTGTTGGCTTCCCATCCATTTTGTGCCTAGGCATACCATATTTTATTAACTATATCCATAACTTTCTGTGAGTCATTGCCCTCAACCTTGACTGTCACTATGTCTTTGCAGCTCAATTACAGTAATTGCATCCTGGCACCTGGTAACTAAGCAGTATTACCTAATCTTGTATAGTGTGATTCTGTAATAACAGCTCCTACTATCAGCCCTGTCCAAATGGAAAAAGACACCATTGAATTTAGTAATGATAATGGTACCCTCTTACCAGCGTATTACTAAACTTTCCAGTAAATGTTGCATCATGTGGGCCCTCCTTTTGTGGGTTTTCTAGTCTTATGTAGTATATCCACTTTTGCAAGCCCAGTCCTCTAGTCCTCTAAATCCTTTCTTCCACTACCCGCCTTGCCAATTTTGACACTACTATCTCACCTAGTGTGAACCATTGTTTTTACATGCTCCTAGTGGCCATTTAACAGTATGTTTGTATCATCTTCTAGTCTTTTCCAAAGTGCTATATGATATATGTCCTAATCTGATAGACTTTTCCTTTTTCAACCTATATTTTTTTATCACCCTTGATCCTCAAATACAGCCTCATATATATTCTCCCAACTTGGGCCAGTATAAGATAGCTATATCCTGGACTATATTTGCAATTTTTCTTTTCAAACATAGCAAATCTGCAGTGACTTAACTCAAGTTATTATTCTCATAGCCAAAAGAGGATTCTGAAAGGACTTCATCTTCTCTTGCAGAGGAAAGTCCTACGTCCTATCACCAACAACTAGGGGAAGGAACAAGTCCTAAAGAGGGAAGCCCCTTGAATCCCAAAGGATTGAAGGAAACTTGAAAATTTAAAAATTTGAGGTACAGTAATCCAATGTCCATATCTAATTGGGCAAGGTCACATCCTTTCTCTACCTAGGCCCTGATTTTAGCATAATATACCTGCTAAATTCTCAGTGGCTCTGATATATTTATGCTTAAGTCCTAGACCTTGTCTATACTTTTACATGCCCTCCTATACAGCAAAATGAAGACCTCTTTTTATATTACTAAAGAGGCCCTCTGAGTTGCCTACTTAGTGCATAATTGTCAGTTCATGATTCTCAGCCCTTAGTAATAACATTTCAAAATATCAATTGAGCTTAGTAATATTGTCCCTATTCAATTATCATGATACTTAGCGTTTTCCCAAACTCCTGCTGCATCACGCCAGATAGAACACTTTTCTGCTGGTGGCCCCTCCCAATTTGCCACCATTAAAATATTTAACCATTGGACTGAAGATTTGTACTAGAGGTTTGTTTTTGTTCTGCTTACAATTAGTAATAGTCCTGTTGCCATCTGGGTGGCAGAGCATCCAACTTCAGACTAAGTCTGTAGTTACTTGGGTCACTTTGAGAACCACCTGTGGAAGACTAGATTACACTGCAAGCAAACTGACATGAAGATTAGCAAGGAGGAGTCACAACCTATGCGAAGTAAAGAAAGGAATTATAACTAAAAAGAGAAAGATGCTGGACTGTGGTACAGTCTCAGTGTACCTCATCTGATACTATAGGGGGCTCGAACTCTAGGATGGTCCTTCTGATTTGTTCTGGGCTTCAATGAGCTCTTTATTACCTGTATTGATCATTCACTGGATGCAAGCCTCCTTGGAAAGTAGATATCTTTAGGTGATATGGCTCTCATTAGCCAAGATAATTGCAAATATGGTAACAACTGAAATTCTGTAGCCAGCAGCACTCCCAGCAGTGAGGCGAGTAAGGAAGATTTACGTACAGCATCCCAGTGCATGTCTACTGTCCAAACTCCCAATGCCATTACACTCTTTAATTAGGATTAATCACATGTTGAGACCATTGAAGGTTAATCAAGTTGCTTTTTCTCAAGTTACTTTTACTTCATAAAAGTCCATTGAGTCCTCAACCTTCTAAATGTGGTCTCTGTCTTGACCTATTTCTGCATAATTAAATGAAGTTGTATGTTGAAAATCACATTGGAGTTTTGAAAAATGGTGCAGTCCTACCTTGTTACTCAACTGCTTTGATACTCACCGAATTTGGTACTTGAGGCATTTTGATGAGAAAATGTCCCTGTACTCATCATCATTTGTTCAGTATGCATCAGGCCCCTGAGAACCAATTAACAACGAGTACCAAGGTACTACTACTTTCCTTATGGGGAACATTTGCTTGGCACTCATTAATTTTGGTACTCATTGTGCCTCCTAGAACTAACTAATGATGAGTACCAAGGGACCACTGTATAGTTTTGCTATTGACCTCTAACATATCTGTCCCTATTGTTTGCTGTGCTTGGTTTTCTCTTATAACATGTTAGATTTCTAATCTAATAAAATGTGTGCCCTTGTCTGTAAAATTTTAGTTAGTTTAAAAGGGCTTGTGAAGACTTAAAGAATTTTCTTTTCTTCCAGGAAGAATTTAAGAAATGGAAATACAACCAATGTTATTTCTTTTTCATTCTAATAATTCCTGACAGTGAAAATGAGGGCACTAATTTTACTTTCATGTGAATAACCACTTTTTGTTAAAGATTTATTTTATTGTTTGACAGAGAGAGAGAGAGAGAGAGAGAGAGAGACAGAGACAGAGACAGAGAGAAGGGGGAGAGCCCAGAGCAGCCCTCACAGCTACACATCATTGGTTTTGACATAGTTTCATTCCACACAGATGGACGAGGGCTGCACATGGCGAGAACAAATCCCGAGGCTTCCCACATGAGAAGCACACCCCTGTTCAGCATATGGGTCCTCACAGGCCAGGGCTGGGGCTCAATTCCTGGACCCAGTGGCCTCAAGGCAGCATGCACTCAACTCGCTGAGCCATTCTGGCATCTTCAGTACATAATCACTTTCATCTTTGATTAAAAACCTGAATATATCTGACCCCACATGAATTGCTATACATGGTGTACTTGGTATACTTAATACCTGGAGCAGATAATTTTTTTCTAACATCATTCTTCTCTATATAACAAAATTATTTTCAGTGATAACAATGACAGGATATGAATAATGATAATGATAATAATCACAATGAACAGTAATAAATGCTGACATGGAAAATTTATTGTTATTGAAATTTATATGTGAGTTTGTATATGAAATTTATATATAATTTATAATTATAATTATTACAATAAAAATTAAAATAACAATAACATTTATAAACTCAGAATAATTTACATTAGTGTATTTTTTAAACAAGGGAAAATATTATAAACACACATATTGCTTAGTCATATTAACGAATAATGACTACAGTTTCTATTTTTGAGCTGCAGCTTCCAGAAATTTGTTAATGAATTTATAAAACTCACCTGCACATATCATATTTAATACATAGAGTGACTCTATTATTGTTAATAGTTGATTGTACAATGCTCTTTTACTAATTTTTGTTTTAAAAGTTTCTCTCACATGCAAAACCATATATACAAATAGTTTAGACAAGCATACATAAGTTTGCTTGATAAGTTTGGCAGAAATTCATAAAAATCTCATTTAACAGTGAATTTTAGAAATGGCAATTTTAACTCTTTGTTTCTTCAAGATTAATTATAGCAGCTTTCAAATGTCTCTTTAGAAAATGTGTATATATCGAGAGAGAAAGAGAAAGAAGAGGACTAAAATAAAAATAAAATAAAACAATAACTCCAAGTGGTCACATTGAATAACAGCATGAAATTAATTTACATTCTCCTTTGCCTTTAAAATCACTGTTATCATTGTTTATTTTGAATTAACACTTTAATGCCTAAAATATGTACCACCAAAAGAATTGAAGATATGCTTTATTCCCAAAGTGAGCTCAAATAATCCCAAATCTTAATGAATGTAGTTTCAAAACAAATGCATTTAACTCAGTGCATGTATGCTGAGGGCGAACAGCAAAGTGCAATTGAATTTCCACATAAAATATGTTTAATAAAGGATAAATATTAAAAATGTGCTAAGTTGAAAATTGCATATACAAGTATACATAAACATGAATATAAACATATATTTGGAACTTAACAATAACTGCAACAATTGCTTAGAGTAGCATTTATCACTGAAATTGGTTAGAATTGCCAGTACATGTTGATAATGAAAAGCTAGCTAGTTAATTGGTTTTATTATTGTTTATAAATTATCCACAATTTATTTCTGGCACTGGAGCAAATCACTCCTGTCACCCACCCTTGTAATCTTATTGATTACATTACTCTCCTTACATTTCAATAACTTTGCTGATCCTATGTTCAGGAGAGAATACAGAAGTCATTTTAAAATGCAGTCATGTTTTCTTAACTGATTTATTTTTATTCACGCAAATACTCAAAAACAGAATTCTGGTACTTACAAAGAACAATTTATTTCCTAATGATTCTATGACAATGTTTTCTAAAATGGATGTTCAAATTATTGAATAAGAATTATAACACATAGACAAAGTACATCTGGAAGCTATGTAATTTTTACTAGCCAATGTCACCCTAATACATTTTACAATAAGAAAGGAAGTACTATCTGATGTCTAGGGGTTTTCTGCAGATGTTAGAATTAGAATTTCTTTCTTTCATTTTTTAGAATTAGAATTTCTGAGGTGGGTTTTAGAATTTAAAGGGAGAGGAGAAAGAGATGATACAGAAAATACCAGGACCATACTTGTAATATCATCTTATGTCAGGGACCAACTAGGACCAGTCTGGCCAAATACGAAAGTTACTCCATTTTAAGAGTCGACTCCATCTTAGGAGATCGGTTTCGGTTTCCCCTAAAAGGAGAACGATTCTCAGAAGTCACATGCATCCCCTGCGGTCTGGCCTGGAGCTAAAGATAACTTGTTGCTCAATAGTATTTCCCGTATGACTCCTGCCCCTCCCTCGCTTAAACTGCCCGCTAGAGCCCGCCAATCCTCTGCCAAACCTAAGCTGCCACATACCCCACAACCAATCACCTTTTGACATATACCCTGCCAAGCAGATAGCCCTGCCCTCCTTTGTCCCTACTGCATATATACCGCTGTAACCGAAATAAAATTTTGAGGCTTGATCAGAATCCTGTCTTGCCTCCATTTCTTCATGTCTCCTGTCTCTTGTCCTTCATAGGTTCCCCCTCGAGCCGCATTGTCGTGCCCCGCTGGATGGGGCACAATTGCCCGGGCACAATCTTAGCTCTCTTCTTAAAGCCTTCTACATCTGAAAGTTAGCTCATTCTTTCATCTTGACACAATTTCTTGGGATGCTGGGATAGTTCAGAAGTTTGAGTGCTTTCTTTGCAACCTCAGGGTGTGAGGATCAAATCCCAGCCCCGGCCGTGAACTGTGGTGCAACTGGTAAACACCAGGACTTGGCAGTGAAGGTTCTCACCTCCTATGTGGGAGGCCCCCAGTTGGTTCCTGCCTGCATGGCCCCAGATCCACCTGTGTGGAATAAAACCATGTCACAATAAATGATGTACAACAATGCAGACTGTTCTAGGCCCTCACCCTTCTCTCTCTCTTCCTTTCAAACAATAAAATGTACCTTAATTTTTTGTTTGTTTAGTTTCTGTCATTCACATTTCTTTCCCGCCCCCTGCCTTTTTTTTTTCTTCCATTAAATGACCTCTCCTTCTAGACTCTTCTGCTGGCTCTTCCTTTTCTACTAATCTATTTTGTAGAACATAGAATGTCTAAATGCTCAGTTTGGGAACATCCTCTTCTTTCTCTAGGCTATCACATAAAAACCTCTCCATAACTGCCTTTACATTTTTACTCAAGTGTATTTGTATTTATTAAGCATCTCAAATGTAATATACCAAAACAATACCATTGATTTTTTCAGTGAAGCTTGTTTTGATCCTCAATTTTCCCACTTCCATAAATGGCACTAACTGCTGTTACTGATGGCCCAGAAATTTGTCATTATCCTTTATGTCTTCCTTTTCGTTCTAATATTCAATCCATAATCAAATTCTATCTTTTAACACCTTAGTGTATATTAAACCAATATCTTTTTACCCTGTCTATGCTATCATCCCAGGTTAAGCCATCTCTTTTTTTGGACTTTTTCAATAGCTTTTACTTTTCTCCATCAGTTAATTTTACATACAGAATTGTCTTTAGAAATATAAACCTACATTATGAAAACACTTAAAACCTTACATTTACCTCCTATTGCCATAAAATCAATCTGCTTAGCATGGGCTATGAGATCCTTCCTGATCTAGTCTTATCCATCTCTCCCCTCATTTTGTTTAATGTCCCTCACCTCTTTCACTAAGCTCTGGTTGTATGTATCTTTTGGTGCTCCCAACCAGTTAAGCTTATTCTATTCTTACATATTTTTTACTTGTCCTTAGCTGTGCCTACTTGTAGCATAATTTCCCCCAGATTTTTGTAATAATGTCTCTTACCATAATTTGGAACTCATCTCAGTTGTTACCTTTCCTACAAGGTCTTCACTAACAACCCTGTCTAAAGCAGCCCTTCCCTGGTTCTAGACATTCTCTAGCACAATGCATTGTGTTATTATCTAACCACCATGCAAAGTGCCCTCATTTTTCTGCTTGTTTATTCACATACTATCACCACTCTCAGATACCCCCCAAACACACATTCTTTCAGCTCCATGAAAGTAGTGATTTTTGCTTCATATTTGATGTAGCCTTATATAAGTTAGACTAATCCTAAAGGCCTTTAGTGCCTTTACTGTGCCCACCTACAGGGTAAGAGAAGTGGCATAACTGATAGATGAGTTTGAAAGAGGAACTGAGGAGCTATTGTCCAGTTTATTTTTTTTGTTTTCTCTGAAATCTGGCTGCATAAATAGAGAATGCTCTGGTCTGTGTTTAATAGTTTGTGAGCACCCTAACTATCAGATGGCATTTTACAGCAGGTGTCCCCAATCCCCAAGCTATGGACCAGTACCGATTCATGGCCTGCTGAAACCTAGCCACACAGCAGGAGATGAGTGGTGGGCAAGTGAGCAAAGCTTCATCTGTATTTACAGCCATGCCCCATTGCACACATTACCACCTAAGCTCCACCTCCTGTCATATCAGCAGTGACTTTAGATTCTCAAGGGGGGCACAAACCCTGTTGTGAACTGTACATTGCAAGGGAGTTAGGTTGTATGCTCCTTATGAGAACCTAATGCCTGGTGATCTGAGGTGAAGCTGAGGCTGTGATGTTAGTGCTGGGAAGCAGCTGCAAATACAGATTAATATCAGCAGAGAGGTTTGACTGCACAGAGACCATAATATATCAATTGCCTGCAGGCCGATATCAAAACCCTATAAGTGAGTGGTAAGTGATGATTAAGCTGCATCTGATGCTTTAATCATCCCCACCCCTGGTCTGTTAAAATATTGTCTTTCACAAAACTGTTTTCTGGTGCCAAAAAGGTTGCAAACCGCCGTTTTACAGTATATCCTGTGGCTTCACAGCAAGCTTTCCTAATTCAGAAAAGCCAAATAGCTACTCCTTATCTAATGAGCTACCCATTTAGTGACTGCTTGAACTTATAACCAGTTCTCCAGTGCAGGAAATCCCCTTTTTCAGTCTGTGTGAATCTCAGGAATCCTCTTTCTCAATCTTTGTCTCATTCCCAGTCAGTAATCACTACACGGAACATTCATGATCATGCAAGACTACATATTTCATTTATAGTGTCGCATGATATCTATTGAAAAATACATACCCTATGGTGCCATCACATCTCACAAGATATCTGCTTTTATGCTCCTTACTTATCAACCAATTGCTAAATGACCTAGTTGTAGGAACAGAACAAGGTTAGTGAGGAACGCATATATTAGCAACTGTTCTAGTGTACTGTGCTTGAGAATATGAGTTTTATGAGAAATAATATGATTATTGTATCAAAGATATTTATGTTTAGGGGATAGGCTTTAATGGATAAATCTAAGTTTCATAGCAGTTAGTAGTGGGACAATTGAATTGTGAGACTTTTTTCTTTGTGTGTTTGTTTGGGTGAAGAGGGGAAAAGAGGAGGTTTGGTTTAAGTGGGGAAGCCCAGGTAAACAGCTTTAAAATTAGGTTACTAGCAAGCAGGGGTTTTTGATCTTGGTGAATTTGGAAAGCCAACTGCAACTCTGACACACAGGAGACAGACATGTTAGACAGCAGAGCTTTTTAAAATATCAGGGTCACAGGAGCTCACAAAATAGGTTTGGATCTCCTTGGCCTTAGCAGATGATTGTTCATGCATGGTTTAATCAGCTTGACCTTGAAATATGAAAGCATAGGGCTGCCTGATATTTCAGGCCACTCAAGTGAGAATCAGAGCTTAGTAGGCTTTTGTCCACCAAATAATTTGGTACCTCTAGTGTATTTTTAGGAAGGTCCATAGGCCAAAACTTTAGTTTGAAATGTGAGCTTAGTTTTACAATTGCTGTAGATGATTAGCAATGTTTAATCTTTAAATTATCAATGCATACCTAAGTATGTGATGCTATGTAAACTATTCAAACTTCATTCTTTGTATATATTTTTAAAGATTTATTTTATTGTTTGAGAGGTGAAAGAGAGAGAGAGAGAGAGAGAGAGAGAGAGAGAGAGAGAGAGAGAGAGAGAGAAGGAGGGAGGGCCCAGCACAGTTTCCATAGTTGTCCATCATTAGTTGTGACATGGTTTCCTTGAGATGAGAACCTTCAACACCATCTTAGTGGTTACGAGTTGTGCCATTGCCCAGCCCACAGGTTTCCGTGGGCTGAGGCTAGGATTTGATCCCAAGACCTTGTGTTTGCAATGCAAATGTTCAACCTGTTGAACTATCCTGGCCTCCATCCTTTGTATATTTTGAACTATTTTCAGGAGGAGGGGAATTCTTTAATTTATGTTGTTTATCCACAGGACTTTAGTTATTTCTTCCTGCCCTATGATCTCAAGCGGCCAGCCCTCCTAAATTCTGGGTTTAAGGGTCACAAAACATCACTACCATATATTTCTAGGGATCAAAGCCACTCAGATTTGCACAGGGAGAATTGATTCTACCTCTGGATGAGCCAAGTGACATGTACATTCAGAAATGGGAGAAATTATTGGTAAACATATTTTAAGACTATCCAATACAGCCCATAGTAAGTGCCCATAGTAAGTCATGTCTTTCCCACATGCAAAAACATTAATCTCTTCAAGTTTCATCCCATTATGCCAACGTAAATTCCTGGATGTTATTATCTACCTCAAGACTAAATGCAAATGAAACTCCTCAAGAGTGGCTCTTCTTCCTTTGAAGATCTTTAAGCCCAAAACAAACAAACAGACAAAGAAACAAGTGAAATGTTATTACTCACAATATGCAAATTCATTGGTGAAAGAGAAATGGGACTAATACAGTAGGTACTCTCAACTGAGAAAAAGAAAAAGAAAAAAAAAAAAGAGGTGCTGGTTCATGGCTCCTCGGCCTGTGTTGTCAGATGGCATTGAGTAAGATCTTCCAGGAAGTGCTTCTCTGAGGCTCACAGATTGCTCTTGGCTCACCCACCCCCCAAGTCTCCTTCCCTTTTTAATAAAAAATGACCTATATTTGCAGTTAAAGGGCTTTTTCAGTTGGATTTCTACAAATAGAAAAAAAGTAGTTTTCAGTTGATTTACAAGTAATTGCAAATAGAAATTGTGTGGTCTTTCTCTCTGGCCCTTTTACTTCAAAGCTTACACTTCCTTTGAATTCTTTGAGGCATTTTTTTTTTCCTAACAATTTATAATTCACTCTTTTGGACAAAAGCTAGCAGACAAATCTTTGTGTGATAAGCTTTTCTTTACTTTGGGCTGTAAGTCAGATGTGGAAAAAATCCTTATGACTCTTCACAAACATATTTGATTTAGCTAAGAGGGTCTAGAGACCCTGCCTTCGGTCTTTCAAAAGTCTGAACAAAGTTGTCCTCCAGGCACACTCTTGATATGATCTATAATCTGAAAGGGCAATAGATCCTGGCAATATTGAAGGCATTTCTTATATTAAGAACAATTTGCCATATAGAAAGCCTGCAAATGAAAACACATCCTATTTTCCAATCTAACAAGCTCTG
Organism: Craseonycteris thonglongyai; assembly: GCA_004027555.1. NCBI lineage: Eukaryota > Metazoa > Chordata > Mammalia > Chiroptera > Craseonycteridae > Craseonycteris > Craseonycteris thonglongyai. The sequence goes on from PVKE010020027.1 coordinate 26,265, forward strand.
GGTTGAAAATGTTTTCTCTAAATAAAACCTGCAATTTGAATATTTTCTGATTTTAATACATTATTCTCTGTAACACCTTATAATCAATGGTAAATAAAATCAAGCAATAATTTTAATATTCTTCCACAATTTAAGTAGACCCTGGGGATGCTGGGACAGCTCAGTGAGTTGAGCACTCATCTTGCAGCCCCAGGGTCTGAGGCTAGGAACCCAGCCTGGCCAGTGCAGATCCATATGCTGAACTGGGGTGTGCCCCCAGTTACGTGTTTGCTGGGGTGAGCTTCCCATGCAGGAGACCCCTGGCTCGGTTTCTGCCCTGTGCAGCCCCATGCCCACCTGTGGAATGAAACTATATAAAAAACTAACATACAACTATGGAAAGTTCTGAGCCCTCCTCTTTCTCTCTGTCTCTCTGTCTCTTTCTGTAAAAAAAAAAAAAAAAAGGAAGAAGAAGAAGAAAACAAAAAAAATTAAAAAATAAGTATATATATATTTTTTCAAGTCCACAAGAATGTTCTCACTTATTAATCTTCAGATTACTATTTCTAGTATCTATTAGCAGTTTCCTGATTGCCTTTCCAGCTTCTACCTATGACGACATCTCAAAGCCTCAATTTTCCATTATGGCGGCACTTTACTTCAAGTAATCTAGGTACCACTCTCTGTATCAGTAATTAATTGCTGTAGAATCAACCATAATTTAAGGCAACATTAAAAAATAAAAGAAAACCACCACAGAAATTTAACTTAATTATCCCAACAATTTTTGAAGTAGATTTTTCTACACTGCCTGAATTATATGAGGAAATCTGGCTTTCTGATTCTAAGGTTGAATACTTTTTTTAAAAGATTTATTTATTTATTTATTTACAATGAGAGAGAGACAGAGAGAAGGGGGAGGACCCAGAGCAGTCTCCACAGTTGTATGTCGTTAGTTGTGACATGGTTTTATTCTACACAGGTGGATGTGGGGCCACACTCGGTGGAAACCAAAGTGGGAGCCTCTCCCATGGGTGGCAAGAGCCTTTGCCATCGAGGCATCCCAGAGGTTACCAGTTGCACTGCAGTTCAACATATGGGTTTATACATGGACCAAGGCCAGGAATCCAACCCTGGACCGTATGATTTCGAGGCAAGTGCTCAACCACTGAGCTATCCTGGCATCCCCTCCACTTTTTATTAAGAGGATATACAGTGATCCCTCGTTTTTCGCGGTTAATGGGGACCAGAGCCTTCCGCAAAAGCTGAAACACCGCGAAGTAGAATTTGCCCCTAGGAATTTTCGTGTATGCGGGTACAAAAATGTTTTAAATATGTAAACAGTATTCATACTTTACTCATTTAAGACAAAAATTACAACAGTATACGTATTTACTTAAACGTGTCAGTGCTAATTAATAAGGTTAATGACAAAACCTTATACAGTGATAAACATGAATCAACATTGCTTTCTGAGAGAGGCGAAGAGTCTTGTGTTGGTGGCGGAGGAGAGGCTCTCACTTGACTCGTAGAAGCTTTAGGCTCACTCGGAGACTCTTCTGCTGGAGGCGCTGACGGGAGAGCCGGGGGCTTTACCTTGGAGAGAAACATGGTGATGGGTAGTTGTTGTCTTTGTTTTTTCTTTTC
>PVKE010020028.1:0-27882 GCA_004027555.1 Craseonycteris thonglongyai
TTCCTGTGGTCTTTTTGGCCTTTCTACTAAGTGTATTACATGCCCTCGTGTATTTGTGTTAATATTGGGATTCCACATAGTTTTGATTCCTCATTCAGCTCTGTCCATATGCTACTGTTCCTTTACTGCTCTTAGAACATTTTATTGCATCTTCAAAGCTATTTGAGAGTGAACAAGAAAATAATGAATCTGTACATTGATAGGCAGATGAGCAAATATTAAATTATAATTATCCTATGGCTCTTCTGTCTCCCATTAAATTATCTCAAGTAGATGTCCTGCCCATCTCAGCCTATTGCTGTCTCATTTATGGCTCTCCTCATAATTTTTAATGAAATTTTTTTCCATTTTGGGGGTTATATCTGTTTTCTTTTATATTCTTTTATATTAGGAAATAAATTTCATGACCTCAGGGTCTATGTCTACTTTGATCAGGGCTGCATCTGTAGTCCCTTGCCCAATCCTGGGACAAAATAGGTATTTGAAATGCTTACTTAGTGAATAAATGAATAAATGAACAAATGAACGAATGAAGAACAAGGACCATGCCCCATAGTTCAGAACCTACCCCATAGAGGGTGCTTACTCATTTTGATTGGAAAGAGAAAAGTTATGGTATGTATACATGACCTACATTCATGAATACAGAATTTATGTTTTCCTTTTCAGTGTCTTCAAAGCTGGGAACTTTGAGTGGCTCATCATTTACTTGCTATTTATTCAACAGATATCTGTAGAGTGAGTTGATACACAGGTCAGTAAGAAGCAAAAATGTCATAGTGTCAATTTTAGCAGAGGACCCACACTTTATGTATCTTGAACACATCTTCTAAATGAATAAATAAGTAAATGAAGAAATGTTAAATTGCTGGTGCTTGATCTTACCTATAGAAAAGAAACAGCATTTTCAGACAATGGGGTAACTTTAGCTACACTGTACCTATTGAAAGCACTGGACATCTCTCTGCACAAGACTCTATTACCTAAATACAGGCATCTTCTCGGGCTGTTTCTTATTTGTCTGGACATGGAGAACAAGGATCTGCACCACATTTGTCTCTGAGTACAGCAGGTGGGACTCGGCAGTGCCTTTGGACACGACTCAGAGAGCTTAGGCACTGGCAGGAGAAAGTAGAGAAAAGGAGAATGAGAAAGCAAGAGAAAAGAAAAAATGGGAAACGAGAGAGGTCAGGTGATAAGAACAAGGGAAAGAATGGAAGAGAAATGATAATGCTAGTGCTAGCAATGCCTACCAGTTACTGGATGCCTTTTGTAGAGATTCTGTGTTCTGTTCATCACACATATTATCTCTAATCTTCATAACCCAGCCAGCAAGGTCAGAAACATTATTTTCATTGCAGAGATGAGCAAATGTTAATAGGTAACTTGCCCACTCAGATACGGCTAAGAAGTAAAGCCAGGATTTGCTCTCAGGAGTGTCTGGCTAGAAGCCATAGTATGTTCACTGGTGAGGAAAGACAGAGATCTAACACCAGGGACCTGCATGCTTCCTGCAGGGCATCTGGATTATAGATTGTCAACTTCCCACTTTGGGTGGGATATCTAGATAGCAACAATTTAACATAGATACCTATTTATCTGCACACACACATACACACACACACTCCTCTCTCTCTTTCTCTCTCGTTCTTTCTCTCTCAAATAGTAAAAAAAAAAAAAAATGTTAATTTTTGTGTACACTTTGACCAGAGGCTTCTGGAATAAATACTTAAAAGAGGCACGATGGATGACAAATGGGGTGACATTCTCAAATGCCATAATTCCAAGAGTAAAGCAAAACCCCTGACTTCAACCTCACCTCCCACATGTAGTGAGTAAACAAAACCACATAGACTAAAAAAGCAACAAGAAAACAATAAACAAAATTGAGGGGCCGTGTAAATACTTTCTGAATGTCCATTCCCCAAAGGGTTGAGGTCAGGCATGTGGTTCTATTCACCAGGCCGTAAACAAAGGACTTGGGCTATTTTATGCTCTGATCATTATTGTTGGTTAAATTAAAGCACAATAAAAAAAAGTGTAATGGAATATTAATTTCAGTTACTGTAGCTAATTGAAAACATAGCAGGAGTTGTGACTATGGAAAATGGAGTGAGAACACTCAGATGCATGTCCAAGTCTAACTTACCCTTTTCAAGTTGGGCAGTTGCATAGTTTTGAGAAATAGCCATTATCCCTAGAGCCTATATTTAAGTGTATCAGGAGAAATACTTGGCCTGGGAAAAAAGGAAAGCAACTAACTCTCAGCTATCGCAGACCACAAACATTCACAGTCAATTTAAAAACGATCAATTGTTAATCGGTTCACATAAAAAACATTACAAAAAATATACAGTCCCCATCACACTGAGGACTATGTGGCTTTCATCGTATTGTCCCCAGGTTGAAGCTCGCGTCCTGCCATATAGCGGAGGCTCATCAATAATTGTTGGGTGAATGGGTGCATGGTTGTTGATGGTTTTTGTTTATTCTAACAAATAAGACGCCTTTCTTCCTTATATAACCGACCCCTTTCCTAAGTAAAAGTTCAGATCAGTCAGATTGGCGAGAGAGAAGACAGCTCTTCTTGAGCTTGGTATAAAAGTCTGAGAGATGAAGGATGGAAACAGTACTTTTTGTCTGTTTTGTTCATCACTGTATTTCTAATGCCTAGCAGAGTACCAGGCGCACATGAGGTACTCAATAAATATTTGCTGAATTAATGAATAAATGCTTAGCATGGAGGTGTAAGGACAGAATGAGTTTAGCACAGCAGGCAAAGAAAAACTCAGAACTTCACAGTGTAGTTTTATTTCTCTGCTGAGTTAGCAATTCTCACACATCAGGCATACTCTTATTTGATGTAAGTACAGAAGTCTCCTCCTCAAATCAGTATAATGTCCCTTTTAGGATTAATCAGATTTCTGTTCATTAACGTGAGGGACTGGGATAATGCTTTTAAAGGCACCAGTTTCAGCAACTTAGTGGAAGTTGCTCTAGAACCTCTTACGATCCATAGGGAACATATTTGGGAGATGCCCATCGTTCTCATGTTATAGGAGAACGATATGTCCTTAAGGAGAATTTGTATTAGGTTTCTGGGCTTTGTACTCGCATCATCCATTACCTACTCACACATGTTGATTTCCCCCCAGAAGAGCTTATTCTACTCATTTTTCTTCAAGCTAAGATACTGTACTGATTATCAAAGGCCAGTAACATAGATGTTGTCCATGGGAGGCCATGTGTACGTAGCACTGAGAGAAATGTGCTTATAAAGAATACTTCTATGATGTGTCCTTAATCGACACTTGACAATGTAATGGAAAGAAACACTGGCAAAAAACAAGCTGGGTGCACTTTAGCAGTAGAAATTTGTATGAGGTAGAAAAAAGTGTCATCAATATTCAATAGTTACCCTATATGGCATCTGACTTTTCTTCATAAAGCAACTGTGTGTGGTATTCTTTGTATGTGGGTGGCATTTGGGGGGTATTTTTCAGACAAGTATGTATATGTTGCTTATTGTCTTCTTTTGTTATACACTTAACCATTAATTTAAAGGGGGGAAAAAGACTATTGAAACATTTATTTTCGTTTAGACAAGTATCATACTTTCTGACTCCATTTTGAATTCAGTTGAAGTGATGGAAAGTTGGTGAATTTTTGCACAGAACCACAAATTTGAAAAGCTGTCACAAAGTTTAGTATTCCTTTATTGTCTCATGGTCAAACACGGGAGTCAAAGTCATATATCTTTGGACACATCTCTTGAATTGAATTCCCAGAACTGTGGTGCAAAGATGCAAGAAACAATTTTCACATAGTAAAGAAATATTTAGCGGGCTTTTGCATTTTGTTTCACCTAAAAAAACCAACAACAAACGATTTGACTGTAACTCTTTTATATCACTGGGTGACGCTCTCTGGTGTGAGTACACACAATCAGGCTTTCTTTAGCAACCAAGAGGAGAGGAAAAGTCATAAGAGGGCAAGAAGTAAAGACAAGGGGAACATGCTTTCTGAATGCAAAACTTACAACAGAACTTTAGACAGGAAAAAAAGTTGACAGTGCAAGTTAAAGCTGGCCCCAGACAGCAATAACTTACTGAAGTGGCATTTATTTGGCTGATAACTGAAGGTCTTACTGAACTTGCTAGTAGAACAGAGGTAATTTTTATGTAAGCCTAAATTACAATAGCAATTTGCTGTAACATTATTTGATCTTTCTCTCATGTAGAATGACCTTGTAAGCTCCTCCCAAAGCTCCAAGATTTCAACTTCCTGCTGTAACTTAGAAGCTGAAATGGTAACTCTATATATTCCCAAATATTTTTTCCAGTAGATTTGCAGTATGTCTCACATGCAGAAAAACTAGTGATAAGGGTATTATGTGAGATTTAATCTCATGATATAACTGAGCTGAAAGCAGATTGGATAGGAAGGATATTTACACTCTGAGAAGTAAAATGACTTGCTCAAGGTTACATAGCTGATTGACTTGCTTCAGGTGCCATGTAGTGGTTATGTGGGAGTGAATTAAACAGGCTCAGATCAAGAAGACTCAAGATATTATGGAAAAGGATTTTGTATAATCCTTTTCTATAATATGCAATGCTTTTCTGAGAAGCGTGGTTGTCAGGAGAGCAAGGAGAATACTGAATTCTTTGTAATGATTAGTTTTTTTCTTTTCTTTTCAAATTAGAAATAATATTAATGGGCATTAAATAATTTTTTAGCTGAAAGTTTGAAATTTATGTACAGTGTACTAAGAATCTTTAGTGCAGATACATGTTTGTTTAGAACACAGGGTTTTTGAGGCTGAAACTTTATCATTTAAGTTTAACATATGTGGAGTGTTTTCTCTTCCAAGACATATATACTTTTCCTTGTACACCCTCTGAATCCCAAGCAGCATTCAATCTGGGTGGGGCAAATGTGTGGTACCACACCTGGAGAAATAGCTGAATCATCCATCAGTTGCAGTTCAAGTATTTGGAGCTGGCATGAGGCATAATGATGAGGCAGGGATCCTAGGTTTCTTGTCTACCGCCTCCCTTTCCCGTGCCTTCCTCCAACCTCACAGCTCCAGTTTGGGGGCATTTGGGGTGAGGTGGAGAAGAGTAAAAGATAAGACTGGAAATAATAATAGTGTCAGTCAGGGAAACCTTGAAAATCTCTGTCTCAATTTGCCATTTTTTTCTTCTCAATATACCAGCACAACTCAGTCTCTGTAATCATCAAAAAGAAAATAAACTATTTCCATCCCATCTTCCCCTTTACCTATTGCCTTTTTCTCTTTTCCTCTTTACAGCTTGAGACTTATCTGAAATGTCTTTTATCCTTTTCCCTTGGCTCCTATACTCTTCAGCCTTCTGTGCCCTGTCTTTTGCCTCAATCTTGCCTCTAAAACTGCAGTCACTGAATTCATTAATGAAACAATTGCCAAATTCAATGGCATGTTAAAATTATTACCTTAGGCAACATATTAATAGCTATTTCTGGGGGGAGGGGGACACTGTTGATTTCCCCACATTTTTTTTGGAAACTCTTGCTAGTCTTCCATAATTCCCTTCTTACCTTGCTGTCCCCCTATTTTATAGATTCCTCTTCCCTTTCATGTTGGTGTTCTACTGTGGTCTCTGGGGTTCCTCGTCTGTTCTCACTCTCCATACCCTATGTCTTTCACTTAGTTTCAAATGCTTTCTCCTAGCACTGGACCCATGTTTCTAACTGCTTTGTGGAAATCTTTCGGTGTACACTGAAGATACCACAACTTTAGTACATCCTAAATTGTCTTGTATTTTTTATTCGATCTGATAACTCCACCATACATATGGTCCCCTATGTCAGACCTTTTCACCCTTGCTACTTATATAATTGTCATCAAATTCTCTTGAGTTTGCTTTTTAATTCTTAAGCCTGTCTTCTCCTTTGCCTGCCCATTGTTGCTACTGAAGTTTAGCTACTCATTGTTTTTTAAATCCTAGCTGATTAACATCAATCATGAAAAATTTCATAGAGAAAATATAAACAGTGTGGTCTGATAGAGTTTCTGAAACCATCTCTCTGATGAGGTGATGTTTTGGCCAGATGATAAGGAGCCACCCTGGAATAATCTGGGAGTTAGAGAGACCTAGGAGTAGACAAGATAATGCACAAAATGCCCAAGCTTTGTGGATTTGAGAAGCAGAAACAAGGCTGCATCATTGTGAGCCATGGAGGAGTACAGGGATCTGAGATCAGTATTAGGACATGGGAAGGAGTTTGGATTTCATTGTAAGTGTCGACAATTCATTGACCACAAAGAGAAATAAACAGCCATGGTTCTGGGACATTAATGACAAAATCAATTGAAGTGAGGAAATTGAGAAGAAGGACTAGTTTGAGGAAGGAGGGTTTTAGTTTGAGGAATTCATCTATGGTTCTGAAATTTAGAAATGTGAGTTTTGGGACTGAGGAATTAGTTGCTTAAAGATCAGAATAGAATCTCTGGATTTGATGAAATTGTCAGAGAAGGCAGAGACTGTAAAAGAAAGACCTAGGGAAAAAGGCCAAGGACAAAGTTTTGGAGAAGTGGGAATGGTGGGGGAGAGCGAGGCTTCAAAACAAACTTGTGAAGATAAGGGTGGAAATCTGGCCATGTTCTCAAATCTGGGGGTGGAGCTTTTGGCAGAAAAGATAGAAAATGAAGTTAAGATCATAATGGATTTTGAATCAAGATTAACTGGTACCAGGCAGCAACCTATAGACCCTAAAACTGTCAAGTTGGGTCTGTTTGGTGAAGGTAGGGAGCATAGGTGGAAAGAACTTAAACCAACTATATATGCTGACCGAACTAGGTGAGCCAGGCAGGTCAAGGCACAGGTCTAGTTTGATCAAGGACCAGAGCAAGGAGCTCCTGCTAACTGACCTTCCTCAGTTAAGTAGGCCATAAGGTCGTTGCTGTGAATGAGGTTAAGTTGGAGGAAGTCAAGGGGGTGGGCCCTTGAGAATGAAGAGTGTTTCAAACAGCCACTGTGGTTCCCTATAATAGTCAACAAGGGATATGCATAACACCAGTTCTGAGGATCAGTGAGAGCTCAGCTGAGGTTAGAAAGCAATGCTTTATAGTGGTCCAGTTTCCATGGTTTCCTTTCTCATGGCACTTGGAAGAGGGAGCAGAGAAAACTAATCACTGTCTACAATAAGTCTAGGGCAAGAAGAAATAGTAGCTCGATGTTAGAGGGCACTGCATATTTTTTTGATCACCCCATGTTCACCCCAATGCCACCTATTATTTTGAATTTTATAGAACATAATGAAAAGATTCTAGGTGAAATTGTAATTTATTATTTTTTTATATTAAAAAAATGAGATATTATTTAGTCCAGTTTCCAAAATCTTTAATAAGTAGAATCAAGGTTTTACATTAAGAAGCTTACTGGGAGCTAAATACATGGTGATAGAAAGAGTTGTATACCTGGAACCTATATGATTTTTACTGACCAATGTAACCCTAATAAATTTAACAATAAAAAAAAGAAGCTTACAATGATTTATATTTAACTCTGATTGTAAAAGAAATTTGAACATATTGGACCACTTGCTATAGTTATTTGGGCTCTTATCTAGCAAGCATGTGCTTTGGAAATGAAGAATGTACAAATAAATAGTAATGGTATAACACAAATTTCAATTTTTTTGACTGGCACATTAACAATGTGAAGTTTTCCACTGACTGATATTTTAATGTCACACCCCCAAGAAACCTATAATTAAAGTTATTTTGGCATTTTCATCTCAAATCTCTGCTTTTGGGGGGTGGGCGGGTTATAATTCCACTTTTAAAATGAGCTTCCATATATAATTTGACATAAAATACAAAGTCTTATCCTAGCAACAATTTTCCCTCCACTCTTTGATCATGAAATAGAGGAATATGTGGTTTGTCAGTTTTAAAAGTTATAAAGGAATTTAAAAAAGGAAATTGAACCTTTTCTATTTGATTGGATTTATTAACCAGGGTGTATATGTGGGAACTAAAGTCTTGCTACAGGACAATTCACACAAAAATCAGAGGCCATTTTAGCATATAATAGATGGTTCTGGAAGAAGGCAATTATCTCATTTACTATATGCTTGTCTTCTTTTAACAAGAGTATTAATTAGTTTATGTTTTTCTTTGAAAGAAATAAAACTTGCCCTGTGATTTTTCCAAGAAAGAGAATTTGGGTCTATAGCTGCACATTTGCAACAGCATCTGAATAAGTTAGAGTGTAGCATCAAAATAGAACATAAAAACTCAAGGCAGTTGAAGGAGAATCATTCTTCTTTTGTACATTGTCCCTTTCTCTTAATCTTTGCAGCACAGAAATTTCATATGAAATTTTAATGGCTCCCTCTCTCTCATATATATACACATACATACATGATTTGTGTATGTATTGTATATGAGGGCTATTTGGAAAGTATCCAGCCATGTAACCATTCTCGTTATATTGACAATGGCTGGATTTTTTCTGGATATACCGCGTATATATACACACACACAATGTAGTAAATATGCATTTATTGTATATATCTATAAAATAAATTTGTGTGTGTGTGTGTGTGTGTGTATACCAGCGGGGATAAATCTCTTTAAAAATCATCTTATGGATCTTTTTCCCCTCTTGATTATGAATTGTGACCTAGGAGGGGGGAAGCTTTAGATATTTCTGAAGCTTGGAGTTAAATTCTTCACTAGAATCAGAAAGTAAAAGTAAAGTGCTTGGGAAAAAGTCTTATGCTGAGGTGGGGTGTCATAGAAAGGCCACTCAGTTCTTGCAGGAAGGTCATAGGGGCAGTAGGAGGGGTCATGGACTGAGGATCATTGAAAAATGCCATCCTGTAAGTAACATATGTATATCACTGGTTGGGAAATTTCAGTTATGGTCTTTCTTGCATGAACAATTCTAGGAAATGCCTCCAAAGACATTTTATAGCCCAGAGTGTGTGGGGGGGGGGGGTGAGAGGAAGGGTGAAAACTAAACAAGCATCATTTATTCACATTAGAATAATTACTGATTCACACATAAAATTTTTTCTTAAACTTTTGGTATTTTATGTGGACAAGAACAGTACTTTGCCTCAAAAGGGACATTTTTCTTGTTAACCTCTTTCTCACTCTTCTCCCCAAACTTATGTACAAACGAATTTCCTAAAAAATAAGAGTTCAAACCTTGAATACTTCCAGCTTTCCAACTTTATAGCTCCTGTGTCAAATTTTAAAATCCTCTGGTGTCTCACCATAACATATGTAAATATGAAAGAAAGGATAATGTCAGGGACCACCACTGAGGTAAATGTAGTTCATCAAGAACTTACTGCAGTTCTTGATAAACTTTCCTTTATGGCAATTTAGAGGGTTCCCATTTCTCCAGTCAGCTGACTATATGGTGTTGGGAGGTTTTTTTCCTTTAACATGAGGTTCTTAAGAATTTGTAGCTATGTATTTTTAATACTGTCAATAAACAGCTTCCTCAAGACTCAGAGGGGCAATAATGGAAGTTGTTAACAATGTGTGAAAAGCAATGGGCTAGCAAAGGTTAATCACATGGCTGCCCACTAATGACCTCTACAGCCCTCAGTTTAAACCCAACAGCACTTGTAAAGACCAATCACGTGAATAATTTCCTGTCTGAGGTAGCCTTTATGGTTAAGAATAAAAGCAGAGTTGATTGTGAATAGAAAGCCCCCGGCAGGGGAGGTGGTTATTATTTTTAAGCTGATCTAAACACCTGGGTTTCCCACTGGACCCCATTAAACTTCGTTCATTATGTCTAAATATTCCAATCCTTTCTACAACAGTCGTGAACCAGTGCATTACTAAAGTACGCGGGAATGAAAGGAGGGGCCAGACTGGTGACCGGCAGAGAGGCCCTTCCTCAAGGTGATGATGGTCAGGTACGGGGACTCCCAGGCTTTGGGAAGGGATTTGGAGGGGTCATCCCTCCCTCTGACCCCACCCCGCCTCAAGGAAGACCACACGTAAAGGCATTCAGACCAAGAAAACCTAACTATTTTAAAGGCCTATAGAGGAGGAGATTCTTTAGCTTGCCCTGGTAACCCGTTTCATTGTTTAACAGCCCTTACTATTAGACACCAGTTTTCCCATATACAGGACTGAAGTAACTTCTGCAGTGGTTTAGACCCATTTTCCCTGCCCTGTCTCTGGAGGGTTGTATTTTGTGGATCCTTCCACATTTTATTATAGACTTGGTTAAACATTACTCTTCTACCAATAAAATTGCTAAGTCTTTGAAGATTTTATTTTCCACCTCCAGTTTATAGATCTGAACACATTTAAGTGAGGAGCTTTGATTAAAGCTCTTATCTAATAAGAACGACAGGCTTATGTTAAGGACAGGATTTAAAAGCAGTGATAGGGCTTCAAGATTCCAGTTCTCTTTTTGTGTGTATCAGCTTATATCTCATTGTGTTATTTGTATAAAAATCTCTTTTCTGAATCATATTTTAAGACCCCATAATGGCGAACATGTAGCTGAGGAGTAAGAATGGAATGTTCAGTCCGATCTATGTTCAGATTTTGCTTCTGTTACTTCTTGTAAGAACTTGACCATATTACTAACCACACTAAGACTCAATTTTCTAAAAGCAATGCTTACTTCCTAGAGCTTCTCTAGAGAAGAAATGAAGAAATTTTGTGTAGTCTCTGAAATGCAGTAGACACTCAGCATATACTAATTCTTCTCCCCGCTCCTTTTTAAAAATTAGCAACCTTAAATCCAGCATGGTGGCTTTATACTTGATAAAGAATCACAGGAGACATTTAAACTTAATACATTGAGGCATAATTTGGTTCCAATTATCAGATACACAACTTGGACTAGCTTAGACAAGAAGGGGATTATTTACTGTCATAGTTTTATTCTACAGGTGGGAGAGAGAGACAGAGACAGAGAGAGAGACAGAGACAGAGAGAGAGACAGAGAGAAGGGGGAGAGTCCAGAACAGTCTCCATAGTTGCACATCATCAGTTTTCTACATAGTTTTATTCTACAGGTGGGCATGGGTCTGGGCAGGGCAGCATCCCACATGGGAAACACACCCAGGGTGGGAGCCAAACTGGGGGCCTACCACATAGGAAGCTCTCCCTGGTGAGAACCAAACTGGGGGCACACCCCAGTTCAACATATGGGTCCACACGGGCTGGAGCTGGGATTTGATCCTCAGACCCTGATGCTGAGCAAGCGTTCAACCCGCTAAGCCATCCTGGAATCTCCTATTTTTTTACTTAATTACTTATTTTAAAAATTAAAGTATAGTTGACATGCAACATTATATCAGTTTCAGGTGTACAACATAGTGACTTGACACCTATATATGAGGACTGTCTGGAAAAAATCCAGCCATTGTCAATATAATGAGAACAGTTACATGCCTAGATACTTTATGAAGTGATTTCCACAATAAGCCTAGTAACCATTTGTTACCATACAAAATTATTATGATGTTATTGATGAAATTCCCTGTGATGTACATTAACATCCCTGTAACTAATTTATTTTATAACTAGAAGTTTGCACCTCTCAATCTCCTTTATCTTTTTAGTTCTTCCCCTCATCCTCTTCCCTTTGGCAACTATTAGTTTGTTCTCTGTATCTATGTACCAAGACTGGGAGAAATAACAACTCTACCTAATAAATAGAAACAAACACAGGGAGGCGACTAAAATGAGGAGATATACAAACGGCCAACAGATACAGGAAAAAATGCTCAACATCACTAGCAATTAGGGAGATGCAAATTAAAACCACAATGAGATACCATCTCACACCTGTTAGAATGGCTATAATCCACAAGACAATTACCCTAATGTTCATTGCAGCACTGTTCATGAGACCAACTTGTAGAAACCACCAAAGTGTTCTTTGATAGATGACTGCATAAAGAAGTTGTGCTACATTTACAAAATGGAATACTACTCAGCGATAAGAAAAGACAAAATACAGCCATTTGTGACAACATGGATGGACATTGAAACCATCTTATTAAGGAAATAAATCAGACTGAAAGAATCAAGAAACATATGACCTCACTTATAGGTGGAATATAAAACTGAAAGTAACAAACAAAAACTCATGGACACAGTCAATAGTTTAGTGGTTACCTGAGGGTAAGGGGGGAGGTAGGTGGGAGAGATGGGTGGGGGCGAGTAGGGAGGAGGTCTTAAATATGTGGTGATGGAGAGAGAGCTGATTCTGGGTGGTGAGCACATAATGTGATGCATGGACAATATAATGTAGAATTGTACACCTGGGAACAATGTAATTGTTATCAACCAATGTCACCCCAGTAAATTTAATTTAAAAAGTGTGCCATAAATCATGGATCATGATCAAGGCATTAACATAAGTTTCTGTCAAATAAAAACATTACAGTGTGTCCTCATCCACTTCATTCACAGGATCTAGCACTGTGCTGCTTATGGCCCTTCCTCAAAGTCAAGATGACCATGGAAGATAAATGTTTTGAATCGATGCAGGACATCAAGGCAGCCACGCCAGCACAACTAAAGATACTCACGAAAAAGGACTTTCAGAACTGCTTTAGGAAGTGGCAAAAACAGTGGGATGAGTGTGTTTGAAGCAAGGAGGAGTATTTTGAAGGGGATTAATGGCAACATGTCTTTTACCGTAATACATTTTTAAAATTTAAACATTCATCATATTAAAAACATTTTTTTCAAAGATTTATTGTTGTTGTTTTTTTTAAAACATTTTTATTATTTTTATTTTTTTATTTTATTGTTTTTGACAGAGGAGAGAGAGAGAGAGGGAAAGAGAGATGCAGAGACAGAGCGAGAACTGAACTAGGGGCACTCCCCAGTTCAGCATATGGGTCCACATGGGCCGGGGCCGGGATTCGATCCTCGGTCCCCGGGGCTGCAAAGTGAGTGCTTAACCCACTGAGCCATCCTGGCTTCCCCAGATTTATTGTTTTTGACAGAGACAGAGAGAGAGAGAGAGAGAGAGACAGAGACAGAGACAGAGGAAGACAGAGACAGAGAAGGGAAAGGGCCCAGAGCAGTCTCCACAGTTGTACGGCATCAGTGTTTGACATGGTTTTGTTCCACACAGGTGGGTGGGGGCTGAGCAGGGTGGAAACTGAGCTGGGGGCCTCCAGCAGGGGAGACACAACCCCTAGAGTCAGGGGCTGAACATGAGGGGCAAGAACTGAACTGGGGGCCTCTTGCATGGAATGCATACCCCAGTTCAGCATATGGGTTCACATGGGCTGGGGCCAGGATTTGATCCTCAGTCCCCAGGGCTGCAAAGCGAGCACTTAATCCAGTGAGCCATCCCGGCTTCCCCATTCACCGTATTTTTTTTTATTGCACCTTGTATGTCACTAATATGATAGTTCCCTCCTAATCTCATTTCTGATTTCACCTCATGGAGGAAGTTTTCTGATTACTTCTCTCCCACTAGATGGGTACTTCTCCACAGACATTCCTATTATCCAGAGCATCTGCTGTCATTATACTCATTACATTGGATTGTAATTAGTTGTTATCTTTCCCACTGGACTGAGGGCCTGGGATAATTCCTGACACGAAGCGGGTAAATATTTATGGCATTAATGATCAAATGAATAAGTGTAGTTTTGAATCTTAGTTCTTTAAGTGAAACCCTGTTATCGAGGTTGGATAATATTTTCTGGGAAAGGCTTATTTTAAAAAAAGATTAACCTTGGGGAGATCAAATGCTAGCTATATCCCTTGGAGTGTCATGGTGCCCATCAGTTTATTAATTACTCTGAGACATTTTGCTGTGAAATTTGTTCAGCCTTATTTGATCTGGTCTGTACTAGACTCTGACCACAGCATCATGCTGCAGAACTCCAAAGTAGTATCATATTTAAAGAAGTGCTGCTTTTAGTTAAAGACAAATACGGAATGTCACAAGGCATAATTAATGTCAGATGTGTGTTACATTCTCTATGCTACCAATTTGTAAAGGAGAAAGATTAATGCAGAGCAGTCTGTAGAATCTTCTTGAAGGAGAATGGAAGCTTGAAGGGCATATTAAATCTGGCCAGGTGGGAGGTAAAGTAGCACCAAAGTTTTTCAGCTTTTTTCCTTCTAGTACCTGATAAGGACACAATCCCATTAATAGCAGTGTCTCACTGTGGGATGTGGGTTGAGTTGGTGGGAAGGAGTTGTGCGTAGGCTAAAAAAATGCCTTTTACCCTGTTTTCCACTGAGATTATTTTGAATCCCTCACTTCGCATTATGCACCTTGAAAAATGTAGGGGCTTTAAAGATGAGTGAGTAGTCAGAACTTCCAGGGACTTCATAACTGACAATTTGCTTTTATCCTGTTAGAACCTTTTGAGATTATGCAGCTTAATTGAAAAGCTTCCATTGAAACTGTGAGTTATTGGAGATTCACCTGTTGGGGAATTGTCATCATGGCAATGAGAGAGAAATAGAAATCTGCTTGTCTACTACTTGGCACAAAATATACAGAGGGTGCCCAAAAAATGTATGCAGATTTTAAGAAAGGAAATCAGTATTAAAATTGTAATACTCGATATATACCAATAACAGAAAATGAATACAAGTCATGTTTGACTTCTGCAATTATAAGAGGTGCTCAAAGTAGTTACCATCAGTGTCTAGACACTTCTGATTATGGAGAACTACTGCTTGAGCAACGCTGACCAAAGTGTCCACTTGTATCGCTGTGCATGCTGTTTCAATTCACTATGTGTCTCAAACATATCACAAATGCGTGCAATTGTGAGGCATGTTGGAGGTTCTGTTGCATATTCATGCCTCCGTTGTTGTACTTCCACAACATTCTTTTTTTTTTAATTTATTTTTATTTTTTTATTTTTTATTGTTTTTAACAGAGAGAGAGAGAGAGATACAGAGACAGAGACAGACACAGAGAGAAGGGGGAGGGCCCAGATCAATCTCCATAGTTGCACATCATTGGTTTTTGCACATAGTTTCATTCCCCAGGTGGGCGGGGCTGCACAGGGCAGGAACTGGACGAGGGTGTTGCCCTGGTGAGAACTGAACTGGGGCACTTCCCAGTTCAGCATATGGGTCTGCACGGGCCGAGGCTAGGATTCGATCCTCAGTCCCTGGGGCTGCAAAGTGAGCACTTAACCCACTGAGCCATCCCGGCTTCCCCCCACAACATTCTTAAATTCCAAATACCACTTCAAAATGGTCTTGTATTGAATGACAACTGTGCTCCTGCCATTTTCTTTGACTGTCCTACCTGTCTCATGTGATGCTAGCATTCATTTGATTAATGCTATCTTTTGAGAGAACGTCATACTACACATTGCTACCATAATTCAATTCAAATTCAAAAAGTAATACATAGATAACATCTCTTAAAATATGTATACCTTTTTTTGGCACCCTCAATATTATCAATCTTGTCTGATTCTACCCACAGAGTCATAGGATTTGAGTACCAATTAACATTTTGAGACTATCTACTAATTCAAGGTCCTCATTTCATAGATGGAAAATACTGAAGCCAGAGAGAGCAAGTTATTTCTCTGAAGCTGCCATGAGTTAGTATTGAGACTCAGGATCCTCCCTCCCAGGATTAAGTTCCTTCCTCAATTCCATTAGGGAAGAGAGATCACCCCAAATCTGGCTTTATTCTGCAGTGGGAGGTAAAGCTTCCTCATTTATTGAGGGGAAATGACTGACAGGTACTATGAAGTCCCTACACTTTGCCTCTTTCAGAAGTTGCCACAAGTGCAGGCAATTCCCACTTCCCTGATTAACAAAATTGTCCATTCTTTGTTTCATATTTTACTTAAGTATTGCAGGCTTATAAAAGGGGCACATTGTCACTGGGACTGATGGCTATATTCAATATCCCTGGCTTGAACTCTGTTTTTGGTTCAAAGTTCAGGCTGACAAGATGTCCCTTTTTAAATGGGACAGAACACAATCGTACTGTCCCATTTCGGTTGGTACGTATGGTCAGCCTAGTCTCTCTGGGTTAAATTCAGAGTGTCAGTAGGCTGATTATACGTGCCATTTGAAACAGGACAGTACTGTTGTTTTCTGTCCTGTTTCAAATGGGATGTCTGGTCAGCCTATGTCATATGCTTTCTAAAAAGTAAAACCACCACCATGGTTCAAAACCCCCAACTGCTCACACCACTGTTTGAAAATATAAATGTGACCACTAAACTATTGACTGTCCATGAGGGTAATGGGGGAGGTCAGTGGGGGAGGAGAGTGGGGACATCAAATATATGGTGATGGAAAGAGAACTGACTCTGGGTGGTGAGCACAATATAGAATTGCACACCTGAACTCAATGTAATTGTTACCAACCAATGTCACCCCAATAAGTTTAACAATTAATTAAAAAAAAAAGAAAATATAAATGCGGTGAGACATTTTATATTCATGTTTCTACTCTTGACTTCAAGCCTCCCTTTCTGTGATTCACTTATATATGGAGGCCTTAAAGAATGATTTAGTTAATTTTCATGTCTTACTAATTTGCAACTTTGGCTTTCTTTCTCCACTAGTTTTTGGATTAACCTCAGAGATTCATGTTGAGAGAAATGCTTATATTTCAAATAGATTTTATTTATATTCTCTCAGATAACTGACACATCTGGAGTCTTTTTGAATGTGGGGGTGGGGGAGTATATTCTAGGAAATTTCAAAAACTTGTTCTGATTTTTCCAAATTTCTGAATAGGTTGAAGGTAGAATAAATTTTCAATAAAAGAGAGAAGTGTTCCTAAGAGTCCAAAGTAAGAGCCTTACAAACGCTTTCCCCACTCTCCCATATGAATTATTTTCTTTTGATTTTTTTTTTTTCAAAGCAAGCAGAGACCAGGCCAAGCTTATTTGGAAGTCAGTCTCAAAATAAGTGAATCTGGATCTTTCTAACAACAACAACAAAAGCCCCTTTTCTGGGGCACTCAAGCACATCATTCACAGCTGTGTGTTATTCTACAGTGTGGATACAAATGTACATGATAAGTCATATGCTCCAAGACCAAGTAATAATTGTGTAGGGAAATAATTTATCCCTACCGTAGAAACAGAAATCCTTGTAAGTACACATTCTTGGGAACAGTGACCTGATTTGAGACACAGGTTTTTATTCTTTTTCTGTTTAGCGTGTGTGTGTGTGCATGTGTGTGCATTTTGTTTTAATAGGCTATAGAGTTTTCCTGTGGCAGTGGAAAAGGACTGTATATGCGTGTGTTTGTGTGAATATGTGTGAAAAAGCCTCGTGCAGGCTTTTCTCACCTCTTTGGTAAAGGTCTCTGTGAAGCAGCTTCCTATGGTCTTCTTGATAAGGAAGGAAACACAACTTCAGGTGGGTGTTAGAGAGGAGCTAGCTGGTCTTGCTTTTTAGCCGCACATGCTTACAAACTCACTTTAGAATAAAGTGTAGTGCAAACACCCAATTTTTACAGAACGGCTTGTATTTGCTGTTACTAATTAAAATTCCTCACGCTCTCCCTTCTTTTCCTGTTCAAATCTGCAAGGTTATTTAATTGAAGTCCTATTTTGTGGGTGCAGATGCATGATGTGTTTGAATCATCAAACAGATTTAGTGTGTTTGGATTGTTGTGTGTGCCTCATTGCTATTCCCAGAATGTCGAGCTGAGCTTACGCTCCTCGGGAAGACTTAGACGCCTGAAACAGTAAAAGAGTCCTTTCTTCTCCTCCCGCCCTCGCCCCCCATTTTCGTTGAAACTTTGCCAATATCAGATCGCACTCTGTCTGTTGCATTAAAATGAAGTCATTCCCTTCTACTTGTCTCCCTCCTCCCACCCCTACCTTTCCCCTGCTCTCCAGCCCCACTCTTGTCTCCGTCTGGGAGCTGCTCTCCCTGTTATGGTGGAACTTTTTTTAGTTTTTATTCCCCCCCGCCACTTTTCTCTCCTCTCGGTTTTTCTCCGCATTTCTCCCCCGCTCCTTAGAGGTGGTTTTTGGATTGGGGGCCTCAAAAGGGATAGAGAAGGGGCCTGTTTTCCTCTCGAGGTGAAAACAGCCTTGGACCCGGCAGGTGCACGGCCCCCAAGCAGCTGCTTGCGAGTCGCAAGCTGAAGCGTCTTACTTCCCCCTCCAAGCCAAGAGCACTTCATATAATCCTCTCATGCAATTCACACTGTAATTGCAGAAGCCCCAACGACTGCCAGAGCTCATCTTTTGATTATTTTTACGATTATTATTTTTGTTGTTTTTCACTGACGATATGTGTTCTGCAAACAGGAACCTGTGACGTTTATGCATGTGTGTGTGTGTGTGTGTGGGGGGGGGGGGGTGATGTAAGATGAACCACTTCTCCAGAAGCAAGGAAGCAAGAGTTTTTTGTCTTGTTCTTAGCTCTGTTCCCCTGCCCCCTCCAGCCCTTACACCCTTAAGGCCACTCAGGAAGTAGCGCATGTGGAACTTTTATGTGGTTCTATAGGGCCTTTTATTACCCTGTGGGCCTCATCCTCTTCTTAAGAAAGAGGCTGGTGGTTAGAAGCTGGCAATGAAAATTATTTTCTTGAACACCAGCTTGTTTTGTTAAGGTTCTGCTTATTCCTTTGGTAATTATGGGACTAGAGAATTTTTTTTCTGCTGTTGTTGTTCATCCATACTGTAGTGTATAAAATAATCATTTCATAGTTTTGAGGAAAAGAAGGCCAGGGGTAAAACTATGGGGAAATCCTATATTTTTAAATGCCCTTAAGACATTCTTAAAGAATTAATGAAAATGCTTTAATTGCTGGTTTAAAGAAAACCTGGCATTTAGAGGGTCAGAAAATATCTAACCTGTTATTGATACCTAATTCCATTAATAATTCATAATTCTGATCTATAACTGTGACCTGGTTTTTAATTGTTTACCAAAATTCAGCAATTCAGGATTACTGTCATGTTTTTTATTATATATTTTTATTATGGCAAACACTACCTGTACCTGCACTATTTTTTAAATAACATTTTCTTTATATGGACTTGATTTATAAATGTAATTTATAATTGCAAAGGAAACTACTAGGAAAATATCACACTATTATTATGAAAGTAGCACTAAATTAATGGTAAACAAATCTGATATGCTATCCAGAGAATGTAACTATTGAAGTAAACAAATGAAAACAGTTGTTATTGAAGTCTTTTGTGTTAGAGATGTTATAAAGGAAAGGTGTTCAAGATTAGCTGAGACTGTTCTTACTGTAGTCAGGAGTGAAAGAAAACGGAGAAGAATGACTTCCACACTCACTGTAGACCACTGGTGTTCATTGCCCTGCCAGCCTACCACCTGCATACTTAATCATCTCTGCTGCATGTCCGCAGCCTGTGCATGTCCTGTACTTTAGGAAAAACCAACCCATTGTGTGGTTGGGGGTTCAGATGGTCCAAAGTCTATCATGCATACTTGGGTCTAGAATGGCTGTTTATTTTTTAAGTTTGTTCTTGATGTATGTGAACTATTTATTTCTAGTCAAGAAGACCTTTTAAGAATCAACTCTTTCAGGGGAATTAGGGTCTAGTGGTGGAATTAAGCAAACATTGAGAATCAGGAAACAAAGTTGTAAAAGAACATCAAGGGGAACACCTGAGAAAAATCAAGTTCCAGGATCCATATTGGGAGCAAAACATGAGCACCAAAATAGGATCAAAAGTCTGGAGAATGTGGAATGGGAATAAGGGCACAAGTGAAGTGAGATGGCTATTTCTAAAAGAAGTGTTCGTGTGGAGCTGAGGTATTTGAGATGTTGCTTTACTGGCATCTCATGTGTAGAGTGGTCTGACTGGGTTGAATACTGGGTAAAATGAGGGTAGAGGAAGATGTAAAAAAAAGTACTTCTCTTTTTATTTTATTTATTTTATTAATTGTTAACTTTATTGGTGTGACATTGGTTGGTAAAAATTACACAGGTTCCAGGTGTACACTTCTACTGTGCATTGTCCATGTATTGCATTAGGCGCTCACCACCCAGAGTTCTCTTTCCATCACCATGTATTTGATGCCCCCTCGCTACTCCCCCACCTTCTCCTTTACCCTCAGGTAACCACTAAACTATTGACTGTGTCCATGAGTTTTTGTTTCTTTGTTCCTTTCAGTTTTATATGCCACCTATAAGTGAAGCCATATGGCTCTTGATTTTTTCAGCCTGACTTATCTCGCTTAATATTATGATCTCAAGGTCCATCCATGTTGTCACAAATGCCTGTCTTTCATGTTTTCTTATCGCTGAGTAGTATTCCATTATATAAATGTACCCCAATGTCCATCGCAGCACTGTTCACAGTGGCCAAGTCATGGAAACAAACAAAGTGTCTTTTGATAGATGACTGGACAAAGAAAGAACTTAAATAGTATGAGTCACAAGACACAAGGAAGAGAACTGCCCATCTCACTTCTCCATCTACACAAGCACAGTACAGAGGTACAGGGGCTGGATAACCTCAGTTTTTCTTAGTAATAGCCAAAAACATTTTGAAAAGACTTGTGTCCCAAATTCTTTTATACATCCAGTCATGAATTTAGTGTGTAAATCTTCCCAGTTACTCCTTGGTTCTACACTCCCGACAACACTCTCCCCTACCACCACCATGTTCTTTAGGCTTTAGGATGGAACGGACAGCCTTGGTGAAGCATAAGTAAGCTAGAAAATTTTTCTTCAATAGAAATTCAGTCACTCTTCAAGGACCTCCCTGCAACATTCTCCAGGACAGTATGATTAGGTCCATTGTGCTTCTGTGGTTGGCTAGTTAATGACAGTTTTAATGTTGATGCAACTTATTAAAAAGGACTTTTATAATCAATATCCCTATTGATGTTGGGCACCAATGTCCCTATTTATGTTGATTATGTAAAGACAGATATAAAAGAAATCTATGTAACAAATATTTACTGAGTACTTAGGGTAGGAAAGGCTCTGTGCTCAGTGCTAAGGGAACAGTAGTAACCCAGCCCCTGCTGTCAGGGAATTTATTATTTGGAGTAGGGCAAATATGCACGTAGCCTATCACAATGATCTCTGATAAAAACCCTGATAAGGAAAGGACTGGAATGCCATGGAACACCTGAGCAGGCCCCTAATCAAATCTTCTACAGTTAGAAAATCTCCCATTTAAACTGAGAACTGAAAGCCAAATAGAAATGAGCTATCTGAAAGGGATGGTTTAGGGAGTGGTAGAGAATATTTCAGAACAAAGAGGACCAGAAAGGACTGGAGGTGCAGGAAAATATTGGGGAGTTTTCAGAATGTTTAGGTCAGTGTGGCTGGAGGTTGGGTAGTGGGTGGAGGGCAGAGAAGGAAATAGAGGCTGAGAAAGAAAGACGGACCTGGAAGGTCATGTTAAGGAGTTGAGACTTGATACTGAATGAAACAGGGAGCTAATACAGGGGTGACGAGTGGTAAACTGAAATCTGAGAAGGAGACTGCTCTGAGGGGGAGTGAGGGAGGGAGAGTGAGGGTGAACCTGACCAGACAGACTGAGGCTGCTGGTGAGTAGGTTAGATTTGTCAGCTAGGACAGGAAGTAATGTCATGATGAGCCCTAGGGGCTGATTCTGAATGTACAGGTAGTCACTAGGCTGACAGAGAGAACTGTCCATATTGGCTGAGCACCATGTTAGTTAGTGGCTTGGTGGGTGGGATCATGGAAGATGGAGAGGGGTGGGGAGATGGAAGCCTTTTTGTTTTTGATTAAAGAAGGTATTTTGGAAGATGATTTGGACAACATGTGGCTAAGTGTTCTGGGTTACTTTCCTATTATGATATCTCTGGTACGCTCCGTGTATCTGTCTTACCTTGACAACGGGCCTTTAATGTTAAGGGAGACATCAATTTCCACTATCTGTAATAGTATTAATAAGAGGTAACATTAGTGAGGCACTTATTTTGGGCCGAACACTGTGCTAAGCACTTGAGTCATTTAATACTCCCTCAACTCTATAAAATATTATTATTTTCTTTATCTTATAGATGAGAGCTCTGAGATTTAGGGTTAATAACACCATAAATAAATGGTGGAGGTAAGATTTCAACCTAGGGTTGTTTCCAGAGCTTGAATTCAGAACCAAAATGCCAAAGTTAAGAGTGCATTAGACACCACGCCTTATGAATAACTGTGCACAAAATTTAGACACCTTAAAATGATAAAAAAAAAAATACAAAAAATTAAGTAAAAATTAAGGTTTTTTCAGTTTCTTTTTTCATCTTCCTCTTGGAATTATGCTCCAAGAAAAATTACTTATTTCCAATTAAACATGTTTTTTTTGAAGAAGCAAAAACTAAAGGAAATATGAAGAGGACATTTATTTTTCCAGGTTTTGACTTTTAAAAAGTGTGGGGATTAAATTTGCCAAAACAGTAAATAGGTTTTTATTTTTATATTTCACAGGTGAAGTCCCTGCACTCTTAAAAATCCTTTTATTTGAAAAGATTCACAGAGTTAATTTACATTAATTTCTTAGTAGCTATTCCTGTCCATTGCAAAAACAAAATTATAGCATCTTAATAGAGAAAAGACTTTACAGATCAGCACTTAGTCTACCCACTTTATTTTACACATGTGGAAGCCGAGGACCATAGCAGCTAAGGGACCTTGGTGCCCAAAGCCACTGTGAGTCTGTAGAAAGGCTTAAGACCAGAGTCCTTGAGCCCAAAGGGAGGCTCATTGAGGCTCCTTCTCATTCCGGATAACAGTATTCCGGGGCAATTAACATGGGGCATCTTCTTGGAGTATCTGTTTTACTCTAAGATTTAAAAGCAAGCAAGCAAGGAAGTGGGCTATCAAACTAAATAGTCATTAAAAAAACTTTCTATATTAAAATGAATGTGGACATATTATGGACTAAATCATAAGAGAATTAATAAACAAAGCAGTAGACTTGGAAGAAACGTCCCTTCTAGGAAAGGAAGGCAGGGGAGCAAGAAGAGGGGCTTACTTCCAGATATCTTGTGGTTCAAGTGTATTTTCTCGGCCTTTAGAGATTTTTCAGAGGGAAAGTTCTCTGAGACACTGAGGGATCTCTTAAGTGTGTGATGGACAATAGTGAACTACCAATTAGTAACATTACTCATAATTATGCTGTTAAATGCCACTGTGGGATGCCAGAAACACCCTTTGCAGTTTTTATTAATATATAATTTCAAATTGTCTCAATACATAACAAATGGATCCTTTAATGCAATATATTTAAATTTTTTATTTGATAAATTAAAATTTTTAAAGCTGATTTCAATAGATAATGTACTTGATTAGTTAGAAATGTGTTACATGGATGAATGCATTTCGCTACAAAGGTTATCTTTTAAATGATGTGAATAATCTGTTTTTATCCCCACAAGTACTATGAATGCTAACACTTCATTCTTAACTCATCTAGTTGTCATTAGGTACAGCAGCTGATACAATCTTCCATTAAGCAGTCTCAGAACTGTGGGTGGTCCTCGAAACTATACCATATGAACTGTAATACACAATAGAGTGAGTTGGGGAGCTTTAATTCTGAATCTTGCTGCTCCCATTGGTTGAAATCAAGCAAAAGAATAAAAGGGACCTGATTTTAGCCTCAAATTGTATTGATGGGCTAGAGCAGAGCTCCTTATATACTCATCATTGACTAAAGAATTTAAATTTGCCAGTCATTTATTTTTTCTATTTAGGTTGTTTATTTACCTAGCTAACGGGGCTGAAAAGGCTAACAGGGGGCACAACTGGCTGTTTACAGTTTTAAAATCAGATGCTCATAAAATAAGATACTGAAATAAAAAATATAATACATTTTTAACTGTGCTTTTGATTGAGCTAGCACTGAATACATTTCAGCAGGATGTTTTGGAAGTGTACCACACAATTCACATCAATACAAATCTGGCTATTCTAACCTTTGTGTTATTCTACAGGGAGTTAACTCATAATGTTTGAAAACTTATGCCATTTTAAAAGGTCTGAAACTTAAGCGTTACATATTTTTTTATAAATTTCTTTATAAAAATACTTACTTACAAGTATCTAAAATATTAGTGCTCAATAAATAGCTATTGATTGATTTCCATGAGAAATGTACATTGGAAGCCCAGAATGGAAGGTAAATTCAAGGTAATTTAATAATTTTGCATTCACTAGTTGGATGGGAGCAAATGGTATGTATGGTGTTAGCAACTCAAGAAAGAGAAATCTCACAGATCTGTACAAAAGTAATCATTTGTTAATCTCAAGAGAAACATTTTTTTTTTTTAAAACACAAGTCTTTATATTCATACGGTTAAAGATAAAAAAAATCTTTCAAAATACAATCGGAATGACAAGCAAACTGTCTCACTTGCAGTAAATGAGCTACAAATGTGTGCATTTACAGAAATTTAGAGAAATATTCAAATGAGAAATTTGCAACCACAAAGAAGTTAAGTCTGAAAAGTGCTACTTCTTTTCCTGGCATAGATGGGCCCCCAGTCTTTTCCATTATAGTCTAGAGTCCTCAGTAAAGAAACCACAAGCTATTCTGTGGGTAGAAGCATTTTAGCTCCCAAACTTTAATTTTGTTTTTAGCCTAACAGGCAGTTTAAAAAAGTTTTCTATCTCCCATTCTATTTTATTTATTAAAATCTCTAAAATCTTAACAGGATATTATTATAGTGCTGTTCATTTTGTATCTTTCATCCCTACTTGCTAAGTTAGTTTTATTTTTTAATGGTCTAGTCCTAATAATTCAAAGTTCAACTCCTCTCCCTCCTTGTTCATTTTCTTTTTCCCTCCTTGATCCTCACTTTTTTCTTTCTTTCTTCCTTCTTCCTCCTCCAACTCCCTCCGGGCCCCTTCCAATCCCAGTCCCCTTTGGAAGCCCCTGGGATGACACTGTTCATTGATGCATCTCCCTCATTAGCATTGCTGCAGCTTGGCTCAGGGGTTTCAGAGGCAATCCGTCATGAGAAAACTGAAGAATGTGCCCCATTTGCATGATTCTGTGCCAGAATGCAACTTTTTCTCAGCTGTTCTTTGTGTAACTTCCCCTTGAGCCTTCAACTTTCCCATGAAGTCCTAGAAATTATATTACAGATTCCCAACCCAATTGAAATGCTCCTCAGATTAGTTTTACATACTTGCTTCCTTTCCCCAACTTCATAGTTCTTTGTAAACAGAGCAAATGAATACATAAAAAACAGGTTTAGGTTTTTATTGTTTGGAAATGTAGGGCACATTAAATGAATAATTTTGCTTTGAAAGTGCAGGGGTATGTATTACATGTGCAAATGTATATTTATTACACATGTCCAAATGAGGCCACAACACTAATAAATACTTAGGCAATCTTTGCTTCCTAGTCGCTCAGTGCCACTGAGAACCACATTTTGTAACCCACTACAGAGAGACTAGAGCAGAAACAGCAAAAAGCTGGATGAAGTGCACACTGTTTAATAAAGAGAACTTCCCACATAAGTTGAGCAGATCTGGTTTGCAGATCTTGGGTGAGCACATTTTAATTAAGAAAAAAAACAAAACAAAAAGACTGAATTCATAGCAGCTAACTAACTGCTAATTAAATAAGTATTCTTCCAATTTTTTTTTTTTAGATAAAAATGATGACAATAACAACATGGGGACATGCAACCTGTTACCAAGATTTCCATTTAGCAGAGACTGAGGTAAATATAATGTGCTATACACATATGATTCCCTATATTCCAGAAGAGAAAATGTTTCATTAAGACATGTTTATTACATTGCATTTGAATGAATAACAAAAGGAAATTTACACACACACACAATCTTCAGCTCTTTTAAATGATGCTATTCTTCTAACTGTCATTATATATAAATCAGTACAGTGTCTTTTCATTCCCTCTTGCCTTTATGGGAAGTTAGTAAGAATAAACCATTTCCTTTTACTTCCATTCTAAAAACTGTAGAATTATGATATTTTTAATTGCCCTTTGACTGTTACTTGGAATGTATACATTTGGGTAAATAAGTGAAGATATTCTAAAAATGCTTTAGCTATCATTAGCTAGAATTTTAAATTATGCCACAATCTTTTAAAAGGAACTACAAGATTAGAATGAGAAGGCAGGCAATATCAAACTTAAACGTTCCACACAATTACAATGACTTAAAGATAATTCCCTGCACTAACAGAAGAAAATAAAGCTCTTAAGATACAAAAATGTGGCTGTTGGAGGACGGCTCACACGGTGATTAGAATTAGGTTGCAGTAGATTCCATTAATTATAGGTGACTGATTTTCCCTGAGCAGACAGCTCAGGTCTCTTGGCCCCTCCAACAACCCCCTGCCCGCCCCAGCTCATCTCAAACTGTTGTCTAACCTTTCCCTTAATCCATCTCATCTTGAGCTGATGGGAACTGCTTTCATTCCACCTCTTGTGGAGGTAATGAAACAATCTTCTTATTCACTTGGTTCCTCTGAGCCGGTGACATGCAACAACAACAACAAAAAAAGCAAGCGCCCTGATTAATGGCTGCTAATTAGCAATGTTAATGACCAGGTGTCCCAGAGCACGGCCAGCTCCTCACAGCATGGAGTGATCGCTCAATGAGGGCCCTGCAAATCCATTCCCAGTGACCCTTCCCCTCAGCTGCCAGTAATGAAGCCTGCTTGCTTGTTACTCCAGGGAGAGGCACAGGAGGAGATCCCGGCCTGGGACCCAAACCCTTGCGTGGTGTCTAGTGGCTCTTCCATTAATTAAGGTTAGCATTTCTGGCCCCCCAAAAGCTCAAAGGTAAAGGAGCGAGGAACAGAGAGGAAAACTCAAACCCTCTTTTCCCAGGGGGAGATTCTTTTCTAATTGGAACTATGTACATGTATATCTATAATTTTGACTCTGTCTTAGCTATACATGGTATCTTCTCAGATTCTATTATTATCCTGAGATAATTTACATGGGTGAAGCAAATCTCATTCTAACTCTCAAATACAACTTTCTAACTGGGCGGTTTAGGCTCTCTTCTTTCCATTCAGCACAGATGAATGGCAGCAGAAATTTAGAGTTCCTAAAATCGTGCCCCAAAAAACAATAGGAAACTTTAAAAAGATATTTTCCTGATTAGGCAGTTGGTTAAGTGTGCAAGTGCTTTTAGCTCTCATATAGGAGTAAGGGAATTATATTAATTTAAAAACAAAGCAAAAGAAAAGCAAACTTTTCTAAGCTTTATAGAGAATCAGCTCTATAGGGACCTGAAAAATTATTTTACTAATTAGAGTCGGTTCTTTTTTTAAAATGCTGACCAGAAAATTGAAAAGTGACAAGACTGAAGTCTTTGCAGATAATTAACCATTAAGTGTATTTGCCAATTTGTGATAAGCTGATTCTATAAGTTTACACAGTTGTTTATTTTCTCTCCACTGGTGAATGAATAGCCTTGTACTTTCTCTGAAAGGTAGAGGGGAAGGGGCTGATTCAGTTTGGAAGGAACAGACTAAAATGAAGGAAGACATGCCATGTCATTGTTTTTGTGTTAGCAGGTTCTTTCTTTTTATTATATATCTCTCAAGTGAGGATAGCATCTTGGCTGATTTAGAAGTTCAGTACCTCTTAAAAACAAAACAATTTTATTTGTTGAAAGGTCTTGTTTTATACCATTATACGTTTCTTTTGATGATGTTTGTGAAACATGTATAATTTATTTCAGTAGAATATATGCTATTGTAAAATTTACCAACTATTTATAGGTGGTGAAATACCACCCATGCACTGCACCTAATCAGGGTTTAAAAAATGATGGTCTCTGGGTTTTTGCTGGCTAATACGTCCAAGGGAAATTTGACAAGAAAAACTTCAGAGCTTTATTCCAAGTGTGGCAAGGCTGAATAGTAAAACCTCAGAAGCTATACAAGGAGGCAACCTGCCCAAGGAGG
>PVKE010020029.1:0-27873 GCA_004027555.1 Craseonycteris thonglongyai
TGGGCCAGGGGCCTCCCACATGGGAGGCACGCCCCTGTGAGTCAGGGGCCAAAGCGGGGACCTCCTACATGATTTGATCCTGGGACCTCAGGGCTACAAAGCAAGCACTCAACCTGCTGAGCCATCCTAGCTTCCCCTGAGTCTTAAAAAAAAATCTACCACATAGGATGGATACACTTTTAACTGAGACTCATTCTGCCAAACTATATTGTAGGAAGACTGTACCAATTTACTTACCCAACAGTTGCCTGTATTTCATTATCTCACAAATACTTTGAAATTGGTGTTAAACAGATATGAGCACTTAGATTCTTTCATTGATCTTGTGAAAGTAAAAGGGCAGGACAGAAACAGGCCAAATTAAAAACTTTATATTAATTCATTTTTTATGTTTCCACTCAGAAGGGTCCAGATTCACATGGTGAACAGCCTGATAGAATCTCAACTTGGATGTCACACAGTCCCTAAACCAGAAGATGTAAAAGGACTTGTTTTTCTCCCACAAACCTGCTTTTCCTATACTTCCCATTTCAGTTAATGGCAGCCCCATTGTCTAAGACAGAAATCCAGGTCTCATCTTAAAGCCGCCCTCTCCCTTACTTCCTTTTTCAATCTAGCCTTCCATTACTTTACTTCCTAAATATCTCATATTGATTCTGTTTCCCTACTTCCATCAGCATGGGATTGATTTATACTCTTATTATTTCCTGTTACCTTATTACTCATATACCAATATCCTCTGTGTCCGCTATCAATTACCTGCCACACCCACCTATTCTAGTGCTTCCAGAGTTATTTCCAAAATAAAAGTCAGACCAAATCAATTCCATCACAAAAATCCCTTGGCTTTTCATGTACTTTGTGGAATCTCTATGTTCTTCAGGAATCAAGTTTAAATTCCTTAGTAGAGTATTCACATCCCTGCTTCAGGAGAAATGCTACTAACTCTGCTCATCTTACAAGATTGTTTAGATAAATGAGCTACAGTGTGTATGTTGAATGAATAAATGGGTGTATGAATGAATGAATACAAAAGAAGCACTTTTATGTGGCTGGAGTGAAGGATTTGGAAGTTATCAGGGAAAGATGCATCTTGAAGGGCAGTCTGGGACTTGATTATAAATGGCCTTGTGTATCAGACTCAAGACAGAATTTGATTCTAAAAGAAGCCAGGAGCATATGACAGTCTCTGCTACTTCAGATAATCTCTAGAAAGGGAAATATCCAACCCTATTTATAGCATATTTCAATGTCAAAAAATGATTAGCTTGAATTTTCTTTTCCATGTTGAATCACAATTTCCTGATGAAAATTAATCCTCCTACTAGCCTGAATTCTATAACCTGACTTTCACCAAGTCTGCAAATTCGCAAAATAATTTCTGGAGTCCCTCTCATGCATTCACTTCTTTGGATACCACTTTTACCCTGTGTCAGAATATGGACCCAATACCATTTCCGAAGCCTATTGACACAGTCAATGGCACCAGAATCCAAGATGGTTTTGGTGTGCTGAGGTCATGGTGCGATATTTCTATCAGGCTTTCCCACATGCCTTCAGCTGTGCTTGTGCACAAACCCAGGAGCCCACTTTTAGACAGGATTTGTTCTTCACAAGGACTTACCATGTATTATCATCCAGTGCTCTGAGGCTATTGAAAATTGATTTCTTCTAGTGCCTTTCCCTGGCTCCAGCCCCTAAAATCCTTGACCATTGATGGAGAGAGAGAATTGCAAACACACAAATAAATAAATAAATAAATAAATAAATAAATAAATAAATAAAAGGAGCCTTCTTTGTTTCAAGTCTCTGACTCCTGCTAGGCTGCCAACCTCATCCGTGTGTATGTGCATTTGCTGTGTCAGCCCAACGTGAAGCAGACAGAATGGGAATTGAGGAAGGCCATTAGGAGCTGAACCAGCAGGAACCTGAGAAGGACGCCCCCTGGCCCTGCTGCGAGTATGAAAGCCGGTTGTTCTGTGGCAGGAGTGCAGTGGCCATGCTTTTTTCCTTGCCCCTCAGTAACAGCATGGCCATTTCATAAACAAAAGGCGCCTTGTGGACAGCTTACTGTGAGTTCATCAGTTCAACGTCTAGGATTGGGAGCCCCTTTTACTAGAAACCAATGATTAGATAAAGAGGGTCTCCTTGGAGTGGGGTTTTTCACACTTTGAATACGATCACATTCTCTTTTTCTAGAAGGATTTGCCTTCTGTACATTGTCTGTAACATTAGTTAGGTTTTGAGTGTTTATGCTAACAGTGAAAAAGATCTTAAATATATTAGTCCTTCCTCTCCTATGCTGATCCCGGAAGCATCCTTTTGATACCCATCTAATAAAGACCGTCTCTGAAACCAAATAATAGACCGAACAGTGTTAGTTCTTATTTCAGTGAAGACAGGGCTTCCCTTTAATTCCCCAGCTGAGACAGTTGTATTTGTCTTTCTGGAAGCAGTTTGCTCAAGTGTTTTAAGTAACTCTAAAGATCAGTTTGTTAATTCCTTATAGAATTGGATTAGATGCTCTCATTTCAAATGGCAGCTTTATGCTTACTCATTGTCTTGAATAACCTTAAATATTGTTGCTATTTTCCTGCTCCATTATTTATGTAACCACTGGCCCTTGTCATTCTGCTTCAGGTCATATAAAATCACTTACAGATATTTTGAACCTGCACACAGAGGCCCTTTATGTCATAATCCAATTTGATGGGTTTTTTCCCCCTGCATTACCTCATGTGGGAATTCTTGTTTAAACTTTATTGATCTGTCTGGTTTCTTGTGCTGTGCTGTATGGTTTCACATCACATGAGTAGGATGGAGAGGTATTAATGAGCAGACTTAAGACATTTTGAGTCTTCTTTTGCCAGTGGACACAATTAACTTCATCTCTTTTGAACTGTCAGTTTAAAGTCATTGTTTGCATAGAAACAAATATTGTTTGTTTACATCATGTAAATTCCCCAAAGCTAACTATATGTTAGGGAAGTATGCTCTGTTAGGATCCCTAGTCTTCAGATGACAAAAGAGAGGCCCACAGAAGTCGAGTAACACAATAATACAAGTTAAACATCAGGATTCAAACCCATGGTTTTCTTTCCTTTTTTTTTCTTCTTTTTTTCTTTTTAAGGTTTACTTTATTGTTTTTGGCAGAGAGACAGAGACAGAGAGCAGGGGACGGCCCAGAGCAGTCTCCACAGTTGCACGTTGTTATTTTTCTGTATAGTTTCACTCCAAAGGTGGGCATGGGCTACCCAGGGCAGGAACCGGGTGAGGGTCTCTGGCATGGGAGGCATGCCCCCCAGGAGATGGGGGCCAAACTGGGGGCCTCCCACATGGGAAGCTTGCCCCAGTGAGAACTGAACTTGGGGCCACACCCCAGTTCAGCATATGGGTCTGCATGAACTGGTGCTGGGAGTTGATCCTTGGACCCTGGGGCTGCAAAATGAGTGCTTAACCCACTGAGCCAGCCCGGCTTCCACGGAATTCATGGTTTTCTGACTCCTAAATCTATGCTTTTAATAATTCTATTATATACAAGGTAACCTTTTCTTACCTTCTATTGTTAAAGCATTTTTATCTTAAATGTCTTCAAAATCTTTTTTCCTATAGTTTTTACTCATTGGCCTTACTTTGAGAATTTTGGCTAGGTGATGTAGCTTTCATTTCTCTCTGTGGATTATTTTTTATAGGCAAAACATTCCTAATTCTTTCTGGACATATGTCATGGGCAATTGACCCATGGGATTATATATTTCCATGCAAGTGTTCTTCACTCCTCAGAACCACATATAACATATCTTTAACTTTTATTTTATTGTTTGAGAGAAGATGAGAGAGAGAGAGAGAGGGACAGAGTAAAAAGCAGTCTCCATAGTTGTGCATCATTAGTTGTGGCATAGTTTTACTCCACACACGTGGATGTAGGTCTACTTGGGGCGGGAACTGAACTGGGGGCCTTCCACATAGGAGGCAAGAACCGTCATTGCTGGGATCAGTGGTTACCAGTTGCGCTGCAGTTTAGCATGTGGGTTTTGTACCGGTTGGGGCCAGGATTCAATTCCCGGACCTTGTAGTTGCAAGACAAGTGTTCAACCTGTTGAGCTATCCCGGCATCCCACCCTATACAACTTTTATAGAGACAGTTTTCCAGTGTCTCTCCTTCAATAACACTCTCTTGGGTTATTTCTGACCCCTAATTCTTCTTTTCTGGTCATACATCTCTATCTGATCTGGACCACGCTGCCCTTAAAGCATCCTCTCAAAGACAAGGGCGCCTTCAAGTTTCAGCTATGGCCAAGTCATCTGCAAACCCTGAAGTCATCTTAAAGTCAGGAAAACTCAGTGGAGGGCTAAGGGATCTGATTTGATTTGGAAAATCAAGCCCCCTCACTGCCAAGTGGAGTCACGATCTTATACCTACCCATATTTATCTGACTTTTCCAAATAGAATCAAATTAATGTCAAGTCAGGATTTCAGTCCTTGGCCCCAAAGACTACATGAATGTAACCCATGATAAAATAATAATAATGATAATAATAATAAGAAGAAGAAGAAGAAATTTAAAAAGTCTACCTTTAGCATTCTGAGAGGGCTATATCCCTAGTGTCCTTTTGATTTTGAAGCTTTCAAAGGCTGGTAAATTTTTATTTTGATAGATGGCTCAGGGTCACTTAAGATTTCTTAATTCAGTCTTTGAGTGGTCATTCAGCTCTTGGGTATATGACTCAGGACCAGCTACAAAAGTCATTGACACTGATGGTGGCCCTTTTGCTTTCTAGGCTCAGTTACCTATAGGATTTGGTTGTCAGATCAGAAAGAAACAACTTCTGGTAAATGCTATTGAGTCACAGGACCTGCTGTACACAGTGTCCTGTGTTCACATTTTCCCAGAGAGAACTGTTCATGTTAATCCCTTCTTTCTCTCCCTCCTTGGTAACTTGTTAGGGTATTTAGAAAACAATTAGAGGGGACGCCAGGATGGCTCAGTGGGTGAAGCGCTCATTTTGCAGCCACAGGAACCGAGGATCGAATCCCGGCCCCAACCCATGCAGACCCATATGCTGAACTGGGGAGTGCCCCCAGTTTGGTTCTCACTGGGGTGAGACCCTGGCCCAGTTCCTGCCCTGTGCAGTCCCGCACCCACCTGTGGAATGAAACTATGTGGAAAAACCAATGATTTGCAACTATGGAGACTGTTCTGGGCCCTCCCCCTTCTCTCTGTCTCTGTATCACTCTCTCTCTCTGTCAAAAACAATAAAAACAAATCTTAAAAAAAAAAAGAAAATGATTAGAAGGTTCTAGATCTTACGTTACCACTTTCTTCTTTGGGCCACACATACCCTTGTCCATTTAACTGAGGAAGCAAAGAAAGAAAAGAAGCAGAATTTCCTCTTAGCCAGAATAAGAAAAAGAAGGCAGTCTAGATATATTAAAATGCACTGCAGAATAATGACCCCACCTATTACAGTACAAAAGCCTGAACCATCTCCAAGGTTATAACCCTCTCCCCTAACTGGCCAGAGTCCCCAGGCCCTGGAGGGACAAAAGGCAGGGGCTAGTTCTTACTTTCTCAGCGCCACTTTTGTTTTATAATTTGCACGTGTCTTGTGATGAGAGAGCTGGAGGGAAGCGATTGGAGCCTAGCTCAGGACTGGACCTGAGGGAGGGCTTTACACCTCACTCCCCCAAGCAGAGACTGGGTAGGGGGTGATAAAGAAGAGACAGGTTTGGGGATTTAAGAGCAGAGGGTATTTGCCTCTCTTTTCCTAGAACCCGGGAAAGAGTGCGGTTCCAGAATTCCTCCGTGATGCACAGGGCTGCCAAGAATTGGTTCAGGCCTTGGTGAAAAATTCTGGGGGTTTTCCTGAGCAAAGGTGGGCTTGTGTTGACGTCCAGCATAGTTGGACCCTGGGCTCCCTTGTGAACCTCTAGTCCTGGTAGTGTGCACTGGCTTCCTTCCCCCACATCAACCCCATCAGCCTGATGGTGATGGGAGAGCTGGAGTAGCAGAGAGAGAACCTGCCAAGTGCCACGTGATGACAGGAACTAGAGATGTTTGGGAACACACCTGAGATACCTCGTGGCGACCACCAGACATACCTGAGACTCTGAGGGGCTTGAGGGGGGGCTTGCTTGCTGGGCTGCCAGACTAGATGGGGCAGGAACCAAGACATTTGCTTTATTATACCTACTATAACCCCATTGTCGGTGAAGTGAAGAGAAACTCAATGACCTTGGATTGAAGTTACTAACTCCCTATTGCTAACAGAGGCCATACAGGAAGCACTTGAAACTATGTGTTCAGTCTGAAAGGGCATACAGGGACTAAGGCCTTTTATTGTAATGCAGGGAAGATAGCATTTTGTAATGCAGGGAAGATAGCATTTTGTATTTCATGACAACATCTAGCATTGCATCACATTTACATTTTCTTTCATTTTCTTTTTTGTCATCACATTTATTTCTCACTGATCAATTAGGTGACCATCCCATTTTATAGGAGAGAAATCTGATGACCAGAAAAAGAGTTGCTGAACTTAATGATTATATTAATAACAACTAATTAGGTCCCAGGTACTAGGCTAAGAAAGTTACATGTATGCTTCTATGTAATTTGTAAAATTACATTGTGAAATGGGTATTGTTCTCTTTTCCATATTTTTGATGAATAAATTAAGGCTCAAAAAATTAATTAACTTGCTCAGGTCAAATAGCTGAGGCAGGGTTTACGGTATATCCATATCTCCCATTCTCAAAGTCCACAATTCCAGCTATCTGCTATTTTAGAGGAGACAGAACTAAGGTGAACTGGGATTTTGTGATTGACTAAAATAACCATCCTATCTATTTTACATGCAATGGAATTTTTCAATACATGTAAGGTAGATACGCTCTCAAGTAACATTCTTGTGTGTGAGCTTTCTATTAATATGTATCAAATGGAAGTGTATAATTTTCAGATGGATTCATTTCTCATTTTGAGTGCTTTCATTAGTTTGAATATCAAAGCATTTGCTTGTTTATACACACTGAAGAATGAGCTCTCTAAAAGAAGACAAAAGCAACTCTCTGAAAAGGTTTTGGCATGTTTTTATGAGTAAAAAATAGTTTGTGTGAATCATTCAGGGTTTGTGTGTGTTACACAAAATAAACCAAATGAATACAACAAGTTAAATTTATGAATGAAAGATCCGGTAATTCATCCACCCATGTGCAAAAGAATTTAGAATCCAGTGTGTATAAAATGCTTTCTATCATCACATGGAGGGAATATGCAATCTAGCCATAAAGTAATAAGATTAAAAATATCCAGGAGTTTAGGTACCGGTAATCCTAATCACAAAGTTTTAAAAATAATGTGTTAAGTATAAGTGTTCCATTCGATGACAATCTTGGAGGGACTTTATCTCAATGTGTATCTTCCTCTCTAAAGTAGTTATTTTAGAGTTTATTTATTTCCATAATACTGCCATTTCTAAAAACATTTTTCAAACTTCCCTGGGTGAATTTTCTCCAGAGCCAGTTTATAAGGTATAGGAAAATAATTTTCATTAATTTATAACCACCCACCCACCTTTCTTTACAATAAGTGACAATTCTCCATCTTACGTGTAATCTATCTTATGTACCAAACCAAGCTCTGAAATGCTTTTGACTATTTCTCCAAACCAACCCCAGTATCTCAGTGTCATCACGGAAGAGATCCAGAGGAAGATGGAGGAAATTCCCCAAAGGCTGGGAATAATTTAGTAACTTTCCGAGGTGGGACCCTAATGGGTCCTATTTCCCTTTGAGAGGACAGATTCAGGTCTGCCCTTAAAATAGCATTACTCTGTGGCCTCCCATTTATAAGTCTGTGCTCTCATTTTGCCATTCTAGTATCTTGATTCTTCATTGAATCCAGAAGCAAATTTCTAGTCACTGTGAGGTGTTCTTTTGAGCTCTTCATCCTATTAACTTTCATTTATATCTTTTTAAAAAGAACATGTTAATTAAGATATAACTTGCAAGATCCATTGTAATTTTCTCTGAGAGAGGCTTTCAGTAATTGAATATTTTGGCTGTGGGATATACTTCTGACACCTGATTAAAAAACAGCTCAGCCAGGCACCTTGATTATGGAGTACAAGGCACATTTTAAACAGTTGATGCTTATTATTTTGGGTTTCTCTTTTGGGTTTGGAGTAACTCACACAGACGGTATGAAGGTTTCTTTTTGCATTCTCTGAAGTTTACTTTAAAACTGGAGGGGGATCGGCATGTTTGTGTGTGTGTTTCCAGGAGACACAATAAGTTAACGCAAAGGAGCAGTTTGTTTTATGGGTGTTAGGAGGAGGTGTTATTCTATATAAAAAATCATGAAGTAGGTGTATTTTATCATTGAACTTTTATCTTTATATTTATCTTTAAACTTCTCAGAACCCCTCTCCCTACCTCCTGGAGTCCCTAATATTCCTAGTTATCTAATTCCTACTGTGTATTTTTTTTTTCTCATCTAATCCTCAAAAGCACAGTAGAAGTTATTGTTCCAGAAGCACTTGTAAACAGGTTAATTTCAAAGCAATAGATATGTATTGGTGGTTTTTCAGGCACTGGTAATATATAGTAATTGGGGACAGAATGGCTTCCCAGGAAACCACAAATCCAAACACATTGATGACTGTAAACCCCAGGTTAGCTAGAAAATGGAGGCTAAATTTACACAAAACTTTGAATTATTAAAGGTGGCGTCTTTACTTAAAAATAAGAACTTTCCTCCACTGATCCCCTTTTTATCTTATTCTCTTGAACTCACTGGAACCTCTTTTCAATTACCAATAACTATTTCCTTTGAAGCTTTTCCAAAAAATACTTCTACTTTCTTGCCTGAGAAATCTTGACACATTTCCCTAGTCCTTTATTAAAATTGCAATGCTAGCCTCTCTCAGCGAGGGCTCCCCAGGCCTCTGATCTCCTGTCCTCTGGATTTCCCCCTGGATTCCCACTTCTTCCCACCATCACTTAATCATCTTCTTTTACCAACCTATCTTTATTTGAAATCCGCTCTCTCTTCTGGGCTCCACCTCGCCTTTAATATTGATATTAAGGTAATTAATACCTGATGGCTGGATTTATACCTCTTCATTCATTAGGCTATTTGAGCTTTCTGCGTTGTTGAGCATTATTAGTCTCTCCTTTAAATTCTCTTTTCTTCACATTTGCATACCACCCCACCTGTCTTTCTCAGTCTTTCTACTTCCTTTTCTTTTCTCAAATGTTGTTACCCTATGCTTTTCCCTTTTAACTTTTGGCTTCCCTGAGCCACATTGGAAGAGTCTTGGGCCACACATAAAATACACTAACTCTAACAATAGCTGATGAACTTAAAAAAAATAAAATCTCATAATGTTTTAAAAAAGTTTACAAATCTGTAAACTTTCAAAGCCATCCTGGGCTGCCTGTGGCTCATGGGTTGGACAAACTTGCTCTATATTTTCTCCATGAATAATCTAATTAATACTTAATTTCCCCAACCTCTCTCTTTTTTTTTTTTTAAATATATTTTATTTAGTTTTGACAGAGAGAGAGAGCGAGAGAGAGAGATACACAGAGAGACCTGAACTGGGGGAGCTCCCAGCTCAGCATATGGTTCCGCACTGGCCGGGATTCGATCCTTGGTCCCCGGCGCTGCAAAGTGAGCGCTTAACCCACTGAGCCATCCCGGCTTCCCCAACCCAACCTCTCTTGAATATGACTCTTTCTTTCCATTTCTGTTGTCCTAACTCTGGCTCCTGTCCCACTGGGATAAACTTCTAAAAAGCTAGACTCCTTCTCTTAGCTTGCCTCTAGTTCCTGCTCAGTTTCCATTATGTCTCCAGAGTCATCTTTCTGCAACCGGCCCGATATATGCATTACAATAGAATGCATTACATTCTTCAGAAATTGTTAATGAATCCTGTTACCACCACCCCCACCCCCACTCTCCACCCTTACCCCCTCAGCAGAAGCAGAATCTGCTAAGACTGGTGAGGGAAAAGGGAGGTCAGGAAGGGAGCAGAAGAATGCAAGATGATGTGTTACACTGTGGCTGCTGCTTCACAGAACGCCCGGAGATAGCCCTGGGTTATCTGCAGAACAGCCTGTTCATAGATAGTGTACGTCAGAGCGGGCCATGCGAAGTGAGGGAGGAGATGAAATTTATCTTCCAGTTCTACCATCTTCTGGTTCTCCACTGTGGAAAGGCTGATGGAGCTTCACTCCCCTATGCTGTGACTCCCCTGTCATCTCTTTCCATAGTCACCCAGAAGCTGGATTCTGTGCCTGTGGTGTGGCCTTCCACCTCCTTGCAAGTGGCAGGAGTTATCAGAGAGCTGGTTGGCCTGACCACGTGTTGACAGCCAAAGTGGGGTCCTGTAGTCGCGAGCAAGTAAGTGCGTGGCTCTGGGAAGTAGACTCACAGGCATGTGTGAGATCATTGGCTGCTGCCACAGCAGAAGCAAAGTAAGCAACTGAGAGCCTGGGAAGCAAGTGAGGCCAAGACATGTAAGGAGGCAGAAAAGGGGTGTTCGATATAACGCCCAGCCTCTCTCCTCATCACCGACCAAATGATGAGATTCCATTGTCACCTGTCAGATTAGTAGAAGCCAAATTGGTAATATCTAGGGTTGGCAAGATTGTGGAAAAGCTGGTACTCTCACCGAGAGCGGCTGGGCCACCCACCTTGAAGAATAAGAAGCGTGCTTATATGGTAGTATGGGGACAGCTTTAGCGGGCGTGGTCTAGGGTTCCTCGCTCTCTGTATGTATGTATGTAGCTGCAGAATAATACATACAATAGAATGTCACTGAAATACAAATAAGACAAGGAAATGGATAGAATGCAGTGGCAATGGGTTTCAGTTCTGGTCCTTGCCAACTAAGCATGGCCTTTATGGAAAAAGAGATTATGAGCAGAATCTTAAAGGTGCTTAGGTGACTAGAAAACAGTGTGGCATTGACTGTGAGAGAGGACTCTCCTTCGTCCCACCAGCAGTGACTTGCCCTTGCCTATCAATGGCAGAGCATAAAGGAACCTGTGGTGACCATTTGACATAGAGGCCTCGTGGGACAATGGAAAGATTATATGAGCTACCCCTAGATACTCCTTGAAATATTAAGGGAAGGCTTTTCTCAAGACTGAGGTCTTGCAGGAATCACATTGAACAAGAAGAATTCATGTTCAGATGAACTGAATTGACTCCTGAGGCCTGGGGTCATTCAGGCAGAGTTCATTGTCCCTTGTTTATGTTCTCAAAACATGTCTTTTAGTACATTAGAGATTGTTCTGTTCTCGAGGGTAAGGATGGTATCATATTTATCTAGGGTCCTCAATATATAGCATCATAACAGGTACATAGTGGTGTCTCATTCATGTTTGTGGAATGAATGAACAGATGATTGATCAGGGTCTCTGGAAATCAGTTTGAACTACATTAGGATGATAACTCTCTACAGCTTCTCTCAAATTTGAACAAAATCTTCAATGTGGGAAAGTCAAGAAATACTATGACTGGCCTGAGATCTAGACACTTCAGGAGAGACAAAAACTATTATGCCATTTGGGAATCACTCTGAGTATTTGTAAACAGCTACAATTTTGTCCTTCAGGTCATATAAATAATTGCATGGATCAAATCTAAAGAGTGGGTAAAAGCTCAACATTGTCAATGTGTACAGCAAGCTTGTCCAACCTGAGGCCTGCAGGCTGCATGCAGCCCAGAACAACTTTGAATGTGGCTCAACAAGAATTTGTAAACATTCTTTAAACATTATAAAGTGGGGGTTTTTTGGCAACCTTTTTTTTTTAAAGCTCATCAGCTATCGTTAGTGTTAGTGTATTTTATGTGTGGCCCAAGACAGTTTTTCTTCCAGTGTGGCCCAGGGAAGCCAAAAGGTTGGACACTGCTGTTGTACAGTTCCTAGTTGTCAGTGAAATTCTGCCATTTGTAAGTATTTCTGGGGCACTCACAGTTATGACAGGGTTGGATATGTGTGTGTATTGTGTATGTGTATGTGTGTTTTATATCATTTCCTTCATAAAATCTGAGGAATTTAAGCAGATGATAAAGACTACATTAAAACATTAACCACAATACAAAAATAAAAGTCCCTTCAAACTGACAGACATTCTCTGAAAGAAGATACTATGAATATATATATATATATATATTTCAAAGAATAAATGCGTTAGTGGGGCTAACTGATGCCTGGATTTATTTCAGTTGAGCATGCCTGAGGCCACATGTGGGCCTATATTCCTTTAATATTGGTAACCCTGAGTTCTGCAGAATAAGAAGCCTTTTGATATACTACGAGTACATTTAAACAAATACCCTTATAATTCTAGACTATGGACAGTACATTTTACATATTTTAGCCTCTATTGTTTCAGATTCTGATTTAACCAGTTACATTTTGGGGAACATGTTCAGAATATCTTACGATAAATTACAATAGTGCATTGAGAGCACTAACTCATGAAATGTCTTATAGAGAGAAAAGGTAATTAAAATCACCACCTCAACTTTGTATTTGGCTTAAGAATCTTTCCTAGAAACAATTCTCTAATGGAAGACCCAGTAGATAGTAATTGTAAAATAAAGCAAAGAAATATGAGGGGACCTACCCCCCCCCAAAAAAAACAGAATTCTCTTCTGGAGGGCGGGCCCCTTGTAGTATAGGCTTTCCTGCTAGCTGAGTGTTTTAGGAACCCACCTGCATCAGTAGACCAGCTGGTGTTGTGAGAGTCTGCATTCAACCTCAGTGAATTTTGGGGGGAGACTCTTTCCATGTGTTTGCTCATTTCATGATGGGTGATTTACACGAACAACATGCAGCATGGCAACATACCTGCCTATGTTGCACGAGTGTTCAGCAGTTTTTGACCCAAAACAACATGATCCCCGTGCCCCACCCTCCCTATTCACCTGATCTTGCCATGAACGATGTTTTTGTTTCCCCGATGAAAAATGTCCTCAAAGTGAAATGTTTTTGCCAATGTGGAAGAGGTGAAACAAAAAGTAAAAAAACAAAACAAAACGGCAGAAACACTAAAAGGCATCAAAGTCGATAAGTTCAAAAACTACCCTGAGCAGTGGAAATAGCATCTCCATAGGTGTATTGCATCAAATAAAGAGTACTTTGAAGGTAACTGAAGTTTAAGCATATGAGAATAAATGCACAATTTTTTATTAATAAATTCTGATTTTTTGGTGTCCTCCTCATAGCAGACCCTTTATTACCACGTGACATAATGCTTCTTTGCCTGGATAAACTTGTACTCAAATTCTTCATTCTCTGACCCTGCCCCCCAAACCCCCACCCCATTATACATCCTCCTGGCCAAGTAAGGTGTTCTGTCTGTTGTGTTCCCACAGGGTTTGTGTTTGGAAGTATGATTTACTTTCGATTATTATTCCTCAGTGTCCACCAGATTTTTTTTCCTTATAATGGTGACATCTTAGTTTTCTACCAAGTCTTAGGTCATGCTCAGAGTTTGGTTTTAGAGCAGCAACATGGGGTTTGTGATACAGTTCACACTGTCTTTGTGTGTTATCAAACACCTATTTAACACATAACTCAAGTGTAAGGTGACCAGATTTTAACATTGGTAAAGCAGGACACCATTGACTGGGGTGGGGAGGGGGTTCTTGATTAAAATTTTGGTCTAGCTCCCGCTGTTCCCTAGCTTGTCGTGCATTCTTTCCAAAAATCGGGACTTTTTTAAAACACCGCAGGACGCAGGACAAATTGTTAAAAATCAGGACTGTCCTGCCAAAAGTGGGACATCTGGTCACCCTACTCGAGTGGTAGGAAGCCTGCTGTGAACTTTCCTTAATCTAGCCAGGGTAAGATGATACATGAGTGGATTGTGGATTATTATATGCTTTCTAAAACATATGAAGTATTCTAAATGCTGATACGTAATGTACAAATCACTCTCTTGAACCAGGTGGTTATTCCTTTTCATTAAAAAGAAATTCTGATTCTTTGAACTTTGTTCTTCTGGACTAAGCGAAGAGTTCCCTGTTTACAGAACAGGGGGTTTACATTTCTGTACTTCATATTTACCCTTTGTAATAACCCAACACAATATTTTTACTCTTTTGCCTTCCAATCCAGTCTCTATAGAGGCCAAAGTGATCTTAAATCCTAAATTATATCACCTCACTTCCCTGCATACAAATAGCAGGCTCTCAATGCTCTTGTAGTAAAAATCAAACTCCTTCCTGCTTTACCCAGTCCCTCATTGTGAATTCCAGCTGAATCTTATCACCCTCCCTGTTCCAGCTAAGACAATACTAACTGCTAGAACAGCTGAAGTCTGAAATTTTACGGCTTAACACCAGTAGAGATTTATTCCTTACTCATGTAAATCCAATTGGTAGAAAGAGAGAGCGAGAGAGTGGCCTTTGCTCCACGTAGTTGCTCAGGATTCAGGTTTATTTTCAACATGGCATCTTTGGTTTTCAAGGACACTCTTGAGTATTGATGTCCAGCTGGCATTTAAACAAAGAAAGTGGGGAGTCTGTATGGGCCAGATCTAGTGGTGGCACTTCCACCCACATTCATTTGACCAAGACTCAGTCATATGAATAACTATGATTGCACTTAAGGAGGTAGTGGTGAGAAATAAAAGTTCTTATTGGAAAGTCACCTTCACAAAACGACTCCACAACCTAGAAGGGGTATTCTTTGGTGGAACACTAGCTGTCTTTTCCTTATTCCTCTCACACATTACGCTCCAGTCACATGATTTTACTCTAATTTCTGCATATTTCTACCTCTGGGCCTTTGCCCATGTTCTTCTTCTAGGAACATTTCTGCTGCTTTTAACGTGACTGGGTATTCTTTATCTTCTGATTTTAAATGCCATCTCTTCAGAGAGAACTTTCTTAACCACTTGTCAAAAGTAGGATTTGCCCAGGTACCTTGACGGTTTCCTTTATAGCACTTGCCATTTTTGGCAATCATATAATTTGCTTATTTATTGGTCTTTGTCTGATTCTCCCACTAGAGTATAAGCTCTATGAAACTAGGTATATATTTGTGTTTTACACCATTGAATTTCTAATGTCTGTCATAGTGTGTGACACAGTAGATGCTTACCAAATATTTTCTTTTTTCTTTTTCTTTTTTAAAGATTTATTTCTATTGTTTTTTACAGAGAGAGAGAGAGAGAGAGATACAGAGACAAAGAGAAGGGGGAGGACCCAGAACAGTCTCCATAGTTGCACATCATTGGCTTTTCCACATAGTTTCATTCCACAGGTGGGCGCGGGGCTGCACAGGGCAGGAACTGGGCCGGGGTCTCACCCTGGTGAG
The DNA here is from genome assembly GCA_004027555.1 of Craseonycteris thonglongyai. Taxonomy (NCBI): domain Eukaryota; kingdom Metazoa; phylum Chordata; class Mammalia; order Chiroptera; family Craseonycteridae; genus Craseonycteris; species Craseonycteris thonglongyai. Next base: position 15,346 of record PVKE010020029.1, read on the forward strand.
AACTGAACCGGGGGCACTCCCCAGTTCAGCATATGAGTCCGAATGGGCCAGGGCCGGGATTCGATCCGTGGTCCCTGTGGCTGCAAAGTGAGCGCTTAACCCACTGAGCCATCCTGGCTTCCCTCACCAAATGTTTTCTAAATTAAGGCAAAGGCTGTGGGTAACAAATAAAAATTACAATATTAAACTGCAACACCAATATTTACTATTAATACAGGTTTATATATTTATGATTCTATGGCCAGGTTTGACATACAGAGTCAATGAATCATGATCACTCTGTACTGAAACTTTATATTCGTCCAACACATTTTTATATTAACCTACTGACTATTCTAGTTAGCAACTGCTGCATAATACATTGCCTCAAAATTCAGTGAAATAAAACAGCAACAATAACCTTATCCCCTCTCACAGATTTTGTGGACCAAGAATTCAGGAAGTATTTGACTGAGTATCGTGGCTCTGAGTTTCTCATGTGGCTATGCTCAAACAGTGGCTGGGGCTAAACAGTGGGGCCAGAGCAGACACCGAGGCTGAAGGTTTGAAGAGCAAGTATTCCTGTGAGGAAAGCAGAAGCACATTTATTTTTAAGACCGGCCTTTGGAAGCATTGTGTCACTTCTGCTTATGCTATTGGTTGAAGCATACAGTTTCAAGCATAGAGCATAAAACCTGGATAGAATGAGTGTCAGGGAATTTGTGGACAGTTTTAAACATTCACACTGACCAGGAAGGAATGAGTCCTTGAATTTTTAAAGATTTATTTTATTGTGTGTGTGTAGTGGGGTTTTTTTGTTTGTTTGTTTTGTTTGTTTGTTTTTTGACAGAGAGAGAAAGACAGACAGAGAGAAGGGGGAGGGCCCAGCTCAGCATATGGGTCCACTCAGGCCAGAGCTAAGATTAGATCCTCAGACCCTGGGGCTGCAAAGTGAGCACTCAGCCCTCTGAGCCATCCCAGCTTCCCCAAGTCCTTAAATTTCACAGAGTATTTGAAGGAATTGTCCTTAGCAGGCTTTCTCTTTCACCCTACTTTTGACACAGGCAATCTAGAAATTCATTCCATGGACTGACTTTCTCCTTACACCCACCTCTTTAGGTAGCCAAGGTGTGTATGCATTCAGGACCCCTTATCTGAAATTTGCCTCCTCTGAGGAGTATTGCAGATATCACTTGATGAGCACGCTGGCGTTACATGGAGGACTCATTTCTTTGTATACCATTGGAATCAGGCTGCGTTGATCCTTGCTGTTACTTTGGCACAGTTATGGAAGAGAGCTTTCCTCAGAACAATTGGTTTCAGATTTCTACATAACACATTTGCTGTTTTTGTTAAAACAGTTTGTTTGTTTGTTTTGTTTTTCCCAAACACATGTGTCTAATATTTTTTACTCTGGTCAAAATTCCAAAGGAAGGAATTTCCATGAGTTCTAGGATGATCTTGCTTTTTAACCATGCCACTAAACTTATTTAACGAGATGTTTTAAATGGTGGGTAATTTGGATTGGAAGATGACAAACTGCTATATTGCTCCAAACTCCAAAATACACATTAATCTATGAATCCTCTATTTTTTAATGAGACTTCATGGTTAGAAATGTTATACTATTCTAATATAACCTTGAATAGGGATTCATTGACTTTTAAAAAGTAACTTTTTATTTAAGAAGAGTTTTATATTTATAGAAAAGTTGCAAGAATAGTACCTAGAGTTCTTATATAACTTGCCCCCAATTTCCCTATTGTCAACATTACTATGGTACATTTGTCAAAACTGATAAACTAGTACTGATACATTATTGGTAACTGAAGTCCATAGTTTATTTAGATTTTTAAAAAGTTTTTATCTAATGTCTGTTTTTTTGTCCCTGGATCTGACCAGAATACTACATTACATTTATTTGTTATATTTCCATAGACTCTTCTAGACTGTTACAATTTTCAAGCTCCCCTTGTTTCTCATGACCTTGAGAATTTTGAGTTGAGAACAGCAAAAATGGACAGGGAAGACCAAGCATTGTTCTATGAAGTTGCACATTGTAACTATGAGAAAAGACTTTAAGGATAGAGAAGCCGTGTGTTTGAATCCTAGTCCTGGCACTTTCTAGCTGTATGAATTGGACTGAGTTCCTTCACCTGCCCGAGCTTCAGTTTCTTTATTATCTAATTGAGGAATAATTATACCATCTTAAAACAGCTGTTGTGAGGATTAACTGAGTTAAAGCATATACTGTGCTTAGCATAATGCTTAATGCTAACAAGGCGCTCAGTTACTATTAAAAGGTATCTAAAATACAGGTCAGACCACAAAAGACTATTTAAAGTATGATGTAGCTGACCTATTATAATGGCAATATTAGTAATTATATTAATGCCAAACATGTATTAAGCATCTAAGCACTTTACATACATTGTATTAACCGAATTAATTGTACTAATAATATTACTGGATCCAACCAGACTTTGTAATATTACGTCTGGGGAAGATACTGAGATTTTAGATGTGCGAGAGATGCAAGAGGCCATTTCAGTGTGAGCAGTCATGAGACTAGAGTAGAAATGTAAGTCAGTATATTGATGGAAGTGAAGGCAAGTGAGCAGAGCAGACAGGTCTGGGTGTGGGTTTTAAACAGATATTGGAGCAGGATTTTCAACCATCACTGAAGGGCTTTGACAGACCTAAATTTATGGTAAGCTTTTCCATACATATCTTCTTTCTGAAGCTGTTAGCCAGGCCTGGCAAGGTGGGGAGAGGCAGGATTTGAAGGCAACCCTAATGTTCCAACACTTGGTATGGGTGAAATTCATCAATAAACTTACTTCTCAGGCTGCCATTGGCTTAGAAGAAGACAGAATACCTAGCCTCACTGGTCCATGATCCCTTCCCCAAACGCCTAGAGACAAACGTGCTCATGACTTACTAATTAGGTGGAACCATTTTACTGATTTCATTGCTGTTGCAGCTTCCACCAAGAGTGTGTTTGATTCGTAGTGCAATCAGAACCATAGTCCACAGCTAGCACGTGAGGACAGACAAAAGCACTATTCTTAGTATATCAACTTGCTAATATGCACGAGGATAACAGGAGATAGGAAAAATGGTTTGTTAGCCAAAAGACTCCTTAGAATTACTGTTATTTGTGGACAAATGTTATATAAAGGAAAACAGCGGCTTCCTCCCAGGACAGCTTTGAAAGCTGAGGACAGAGGAGGGAATTAACTGCTGGAAAGAGCTCCCCTGATGGCACGTAAGCTGATCCAGGCTTCCCTAGTGGCTGTTATTTTCCATGTGGATGCTCTTCAAGAGGAAAGCAAGAGAATAAACTCTTTCATCTTTGTTTGGAAAAAAGCTGCAATGTGGCAAAGCTCCTATTTAATACCAACAGCAGCCTGAATAACTGCCTAGCAGCAAAGTGCTGTGCATAAACTCAAACAGGCCGTGTTAGATAGTATAGAATGACGTTCATTCTAGAGGTGAAGAAATTAAGGACGAGGGAGGTAAAGCAACTTGCCCACGGTCCACCAACAGAAATGGGGTGTGAACCCACACCTGTCATTCCTAGAGCCGTTGTGCCACAGACGTGTCTAGCATGGCAACGTCGTGTCACACCTGAGCAGGGTCAGTGATGCGCTGTGTGGAAAGGCCTAGTCATTGGAACAAGAGCTTTCTGAGTGAGAAGGGATTTTAGGTTCTCAGTCTACCTACACATTGGAATCATCTGGAGACTTGAAACTATACTGATACCTGAACCCTGAGGAGGGGAGGGATTCAAAAGTTCCCCAGGTGGTTCCAATACCAGCCAAGGCTGAGAACCACAAAGCTAGTCCAGTCCTCTGTGACTCACTGCACCTGTGGCCTATTGACTGTCAGCCTCCCCTGGGAGATTGTTAGAAATGCAGATGGCCACGTTCCACCTCAGGTGATTTGTATGCACAGTAAGGTTTAAGAGAGGCAGCAGTAGCCAGCTCACCCTTGAAGGGGGAGGACGTACCACGAAGAAAAAGAAGGTGGTGGGGAGGGGGTTGGCATTCTGGGGGTGGTCGGCATTCTAGACAAACAGATTAATAGGAAATGTCAGAAGAGAAAACGTGGCATACTCAGGAGCTAGAAGTAGGTCTTTGTGGCTGAAGCAAAGATTACCAAGGAAATATAAGAACAAGCTTTTTGGGGAAGCCGGGATGGCTCAGTGGGTTAAGCGCTCACTTTGCAGTGCCGGGGACCCAGGATCATGTCCCGGCCCCAGCCCGTGTGGACCCATGTGCTGAACTGGGGAGTGCCCCCAGTTCAGTTCTGTCTCTGTATCTCTACCTCTCTCTCCCTGTCAAAAACAATTAAAAAAAAAACACCTTTTTATACAGGTTAGATATGCTTCTGCTCCAGGATTTAACGCTGGCCAATTTCTCTAGTTCAAGCTTGTCTAACCTGGGCCTGCAAGCGGCCCGGGACAGCCTTGAATGCAGCCCAACACAAATTCGTAAACTCTTGTAAAACATTATGAGGTTTTCTTTTGTGATTCGTTTTTGTAGCTTATCAGCTATCGTTAGTATTAGTGTATTTCATATGTGGCCCAAGACGATGCTTCTTCCAGTGTGGTTAAGCGAAGCCAAAAGTTTGGACACTCCTTCTCTAACTCCATACTCTTTCACCTCAAATGATACCTTCTCAATAAGGGCCTACCCTGAGCACCTCTTTTAAATTATAATCTTTCCTCAAAATCTGCCCTCTCAGATTCTGTTATTTACCCTATTCTCCCCCTCCCCCCCTTTCCATAAAACCTGTAGCCTTCTAACATGCAAATAATGTAACTACTTGTCTCTGTGCTGCATGTCTCCCCACTAGAATGGAGGCTCAGTGAGTCTGGGTTGTGTGTGTTACCCACCCATGCATCCTCCAGCCACTGAGAATAGTATCTGGCTCTTAGGAAAGGTGCTTCCTGTCTATTTCTTGAGCTAATGAATTAATCAATTCCGAGGATCTGTATAGGTCAGGTAAACTACAACTTGATTGTGACATCTGTGAAGATATGTGGCAGGACTTGAAGTGGGTCAAGAACAAGGCTAGAGTTGCTTTTTGGAAAGCCCATCTGGTTGCTGTTTAGTGGACTTTGGATGTGGGGAGGTTAAAGGCTAGGCTAGTGACTAATAGCCTGCACTAAGGGGAATAGGGGCTGGAGAAGATGGGGTGTATTTAAGGCCTGTTAGAGACGCAGCATCCGCAGGGATTAGCTAAGGGAGGAAGGGAGAGAGAAAAGTCATCCTAGGACTTGATTTGGGCATCTAAAGGGATGAAAAACCATCAGAGTACTGAGGAAGAACCTGTAGTGGGAGGAAAAGCATAAAGCTAAAGTATTCAACTCTAGACTGATTTAACCTGGAGGAAACTTGAGTTTCAAATTCATTAAACAGCTACATATTTTTAATAGCTGGTACTATGCTCAGCCTAATAAGTAAGGGATATTCATTTAAAAAGTACCTACCACTTGTATGTGCCCAGCACAGTACTGACTCCAAGGGATACAATGATGAATAAGGCAGGTATAGACCCATCTCTTTGCAGCGGCAGAACTTAACAAAAGGCTGTGGGAGTTCATGGAAGAATGAGGGGTAGGGGGTTGGGGAAGGAAGAGACCAAAGGAGAGGTTACTTTAATTTGGTAGGTCAGGGAAATTCAACTTTCTGGTAGTGGTAGCAGTTTAAAGGAAATGTAAAGTCAAAGGAATAAAAAGGATGGAGAAAAAAAATCTGAATTATAGGTCAGGAATATAAAAAAAATCTTGATTGTCAGAAATGTAGAGACATGGGGTGTTGGGTGTAATGAGAGACAAACTTGTGAACATATGTGGAGAGCCCCTGAAAGTCAGGTGAAGGGTTTTTAACTAAGATTCTGTAAGATATTAGCCTGACACATAATAGGTGCTCAGCAGGTGACTATTCAGTATATCCATGAATCATTTCTAATTGAAGTGATGGTTACAACATGTTGTTTTGGGAAAATATGATTTCAGTGCAGATGATGGATCATAAAGGGGGGAAGCCAGGAGATGAGGCTATTTTAAGATTGTATGCATCAGATAGGTTACCTACTGTCAAATCATCCTTATATTTTAGTGTCAACACCATGAAAGTTTGCATCTGGCTTTTACAAGAGTCCACTGCAGGTGTTCCTAGTTAAGTAGCTCATAGACAAATAGCTGTCCTCCAAATTGTAACTCAAGCACCCAGCATCCTTGTATGTTGTGGCTTAGCCGTCCTTTAGGTCTTTGGTGTCTCCTCCATTCAGCTTATGGTTTACAAAAGAGAAAGGAAATAGGCTCTCTTGAGTGGGTTCTATGGGCCATCTGGAAGGCTCCAACACTTGCAGGTGCATTTCATTGCCAGAATGCAATTACAGGGTTCCCTCGCCACTTCGCGCTTCATGTTTTGCGGCTTCAGTGCTTCGCGGGTTTTCCCAAAATATTCATCAAAAAATAAAAATGAAAAAATACCACCATGTCGGCAGCCACATGGCGGAAAGGAGCGTTGTTTCATGTGGATGCGCGCGAGAGAAGGATCCCTGCACGTCAAACAAAGAGATGAGCTGACTCAGAGTCCCTCCCACGGGCTCTCATAAAGGCGCGTGATGGGTTTCCGGGGCCACATCGACCCATGAGAAAATTCCTAGGGGCAAATCCTACTTCGCGGTTTTTCAGCTTTCGAGGAAGGCTCTGGTCCCCATTAACCGCGAAAAACGAGGGATCACTGTAGATGGCTTCAGCTAACCATAGGGAGGCTGGGAAATATGTATAGCCTAGCTGTGTGCCCAGAGAAAACCCTTTTTCTGGTGAGAAATGAAGGTGAAGAGGTAATAAAGATTAATTGAGGCAATAGAAAGGAAGATATGCGTTTAATAGATATTGGAAAAGTAGAATTGCTAGAAAATGGCTATTGATTGGGCATGGAATTGGGGTGCTGTGGACAAAGGCTACATTTTTCAAAGGTACTTGCCACCCATAAAAAGATGCTTACCTCACAGACCATTGAAATCATGTGTTAGTATTTTCCAGATGTTTTCTATCTATTTGAGGAGACAAACAATATAGGAACTCATGGGAAGGTTTATAGAGAAGTTTTAGAAGCTCTTGGATTAACATGAAAGCTTTTTATTCTCCTGTGTTGAAGAAAATAACTTCATTCACGTGTACTACCAGTTAAAAGCTTGTACTATGCATGCAAGTCTGAGATTTAGGAATACTTAGTGGGTTAGTAAGGGATAAACAGTGCAACACAATGGGACAAATCTGGTTTCTTTGTATGTATATACCTTGACAGATTGAAGATTATGGAGAAAATATAGGTAACATACCTAGTACAGTGCTTAGCTCCTGGAAAATAAAAGGTGGCTCCTGTTCTGTGGATATAACAGACATTTATGGAGAAATGGGTCTAAGTCAGGTGAATTAGGTACAAAGTAATAAATCATGGCATGTTTGTATAGCATGGTGACACTTTAAAAGTCTAATTTTGCTGGGTTATTTCTCAAAGGAACTTCCAATTCAATTGTAGCCCCCCAAGACAGGATCCTCAGCTGAAATTTGTTTTGCAACAGCTCTGCCGCACAAATCGAGGCAGCTGTGCACAGCATGTGTTTCATTTCAATAACTACATTGCAAAGGGTGTTGTGATTCAAAGGGCCACTAATCAGGGAAAAGGCTCTCTTCAGTTGGCAACTTCTCAGAGCCACATGGAAAGGAAAATTTGCGTGGTTCATTAAGAGTGAACCCACCTATTGGTTTGTGTACAACCTGCATCATTTACATTTTCAGTTAAAAGAAAATGCTTGGATGTTATTTCCAGTCCCATGTCATCCCCCAGTTCATTAGCCTGAATAAACTAAGTTCCCGTGGGGGAGAAATTGATTGTAGAACCGTGGGCTTCTTGGGGCTGGTTGTTGCCGAATACCCAGATCGCCTTAATAAGATTAGCCTTGTCTTTTCCTCTGGGCTTTGATGATGGCAATCTACCCTATTCTCCAGCTAAAATCCTTGTCACACTTGACTTTCGTTGTGCTTAATTTTCACAATGTGTTCAGCTTGAAGAATGAAAAAAAAATTGATCTGTTTTATTCCTTCTGAGTTAAGTTGTTCCTTACACCAATTTTCATACTCTGGCTTGTGTGTGTGTCTGCACAGAAGCAGACAGTACTAATCTATATGAATTTGTTTTTGTGGAGAAGGAAGACGAAACCATGAATATTAATATCCTGTTATCATGTGATGATATTCTGAACACATACCATAAAAATCTCAAAATAGGAAAGGATCCCAGGGTCACCTGTATAATTTCTGTCCCAAGGAAATGAGCTAAGAAAGAGCATGAGAACAAAGCCTTTATCGTAGGAACAAACTGGCTCTGAGGCTCCATCTTTGTGTTCAGTTGTGAAGTCCTCGGTGGTGTATTGATGCATCGTGAAAAGTGCGCATGGCATTTGGTAACTTTGTGGATCAACAAAATGCCAAAATGCAAGACAGTAGCTTGATGGTTCATGAATATGAGTAGCTGTTAGAGAAATCATGTGATATTGGGATGTAGCATTTTTCCTTTTTCCTGGAAAAAACTATTAGAAATGAATTTAATATTTGAGTATGGGATTTTTGGATCTTATTAATCTTTTTAACTCCCAAATTTTCTTCCAAAAGAACAGTGAGGTTGAGAGATGAAACAGCTTGCTCAGTATAACACAGCTAATAAAAGACTATTTTGCTACATCATATGATAGCCCATTTGCAGAAACAGGCACACAAATGTTCCTCTCTCTGAATAAACATTTTCAAAGCTGTCTATTCTTAAAGAAAATATTCTGAGGTCATGGGCAGGACAAGCCGAAACAGAGTTCCTTTTTCCAAATATGACTTTATGCCCTGTTCTCTTTGACTGCTGTGTTGGTCATTCATTCATTAGCTACCCGCTGAATATCATTATGGTGGGTATTCTGTAGGGTTTAACAGGATAGCAAGAGAAGGGAGAGTATGTTTATACTGGTATACTGAGTGGGCCAAGCATTAGGCTAATTAGTGATTACCCAGAAAAAAGGCCATGTAATTGAAATGCATTTGGTACAAAGACTGAGGATGGAAGATTATAGATAAATGAGTTTATGAAGTGCCATTAAAACCCCTAGCAGTGATCTGATTCTAGAGTTCAGTGCTTTACTTTCCCTTCCCACCTGAAAGAAATTAAGGGAGATCACTTACTGTGAGCCACAGAATTTGAACCAAACATTAAGTGCATCCTGAAAATAAACTTTAATGGCCAACAGTTGTGAGAAATCACTCAAATGAGTATGTAAAAATTCAGATTTTTTTAAGAGCTGGAGAACAGACAGTTGTCAGATGATCCAGTGTCTAAGAGAAGTGATTTGTAAAAATGTTTTTTAGTTTGAAAAGTGAGTCATTCAAACAGCTCTTACCAACATTTTAAAAAGTCTTGAAAATCAGATTTCCTTTTCTAGATTTGCAGTTTGGTGACTTATCAAGGGTCATAGGCCTGGGATCACAGATGTAGCTTCACATGAAAATTTTAGGGGAAGCTGGGATGGCCCAGTGGGTTGAGCACTTACTTATTTTACAGCCCCAGGGTCTGAGGATTGACTCCTGGCCCTACCCATGTGGACCCATATGCTGAACTGGGGTGTGCTTCCCATGCGGGAGGCCCCCAGTTTGGTTCTCGCTGGGGCAAGCTTTCCATGTAGGAGAACCCCGGTTCGACCCCCAGCACGAGGCGGCATGCCTCCCATGCGGGAGGCTCCCACCCAGTTTCCCACCCTGTGTAGCCCCGCTCACCTGTGTGGAATGAAACCATGTTGAAAACTGATGCCGCACAACTATGGAGACTGCTCTGGGCCCCCCCCCCTTCTCTCTGTCTCTCTCTTTGTCAAAAACAAATCGTTTAAAATTTTTTTAATTCTCTTCACTTTAAAATATATTTTATTCACTTACAATCCCATTTCTCTTTTTGTAAAATAGCTCGATTTTCTTTGTTAGAATAAGTCTAATATTATTACTATATTTCTGCTTAGCAGTATTGGCATCCCACTAGCTTTGTACTAAATTATACCTCCTGGTCTAATTTTCTAATTACAGATGACATGTGGAATAAATTTTCTAATTACAGATGACATAGGGAACAAAAGTTTCTTGGATGAGAGTAATGAAAAGGGGCCAATTGATGTAGAATTTTGGCTTGTGATGAAAGCCCTTTTATGACTAGAAAACTCAAACCAGGAGGTCTGGTCTCCTCCACAGGTTTATTTGTGCATCCAAAAATGATCATCCCCCTCTAGGTGCTACAGATAAACCAGCGGGTCAGAGGCAGTCCCTGCCCACATGAAACTTACTCTGTAGGGGCGACAGCTAATGAACAAGTAATTGTAGCACAACTTCAGTGATAAGAAACGGAAATAGGACTAGGCTATAGATGGAAGTGATCAGATGGAAACTTTCTTTACCTGGGGTGTTTAAGATGCTTCTGAGATGAAGATTAAGGAGAGAACAAATTTAGGCAGAGAGAACAATAGGTGCGAAGATGCTGAACCGAGCAAGCATGGGATATTGAGTGTCAGAAAGAAGGCCAATGTGGCTTTCTTTCTGTATTAGGAAACGAAGGTATTAGGAAACGAAGGTCGAGATTTGACAGGGACCTGGGCACGCAGAGGAGCGGTTCTGAAAAGGTGTTTCCTGGGCCAGCAGCACCAGCGTTGTTGGGAATCTGAGTAAAGCAAATTCTCAGACCCTTATCTCCAACCTACTGAATCAGTCTTGGGGGTACGGCCTGGTAATCTGAGTATTAACCACCTCTCCTGGTGATTCGTGCTCAAGCTTAAGACCCACTGATCTAGAACCTTGTTTGCCACAAGGCATTTGAATTTTATCCTCCACTGGAGCTTTATAAGTGTGAAATAATGTGACGTAGGCCTTGAGAAGGTGGCTTTTGGCCTTTGTGAGAATAGACAGATGGGTAGTTACTCTTTTATGTATTATGTCCTGACTAAAAATTGTAACACAGTGGGAAAGAACAATTAGCAGATTCATGCTGAGTTCTGTTTACTTCTGTTGTGAAGGATAATTGTGTTCAATCTCATGCCTGAATTCCAGATGTCAATACCTGAAAATGCAAATAGTAATTCCCTACTGTGAGATGTCAGATAACTGAAATTCAAACATACTTGTGGAAATGCAAACCCATTATCAATTGTGATTTTCCAGTTGAAACAAGCAATTGACTTTAGCGATGAAATGTAATTAGGGTAGATATAAATTAATATGTTGTCTCTTTTAGTCCTGGGTAACAGCCCAGATTTGGTAAGGTGTGTGTACGTGTAAAATGTGCTTCCCACAGTAGGAGCTTAACCTTCTTACCATAAAATCCCTCTGGATATTTATGGACTCTCCAGGGGATGATCTAAGAGTATTATAGAAGTAGTATAGAACAAATCTTCTCAGCTACCACTTATATCTGCCACTTCCCATCACTTTTTCTTCCCCTCTTTCTGTGATATGCCTAGTAAAGTTTTATGAGGCTGTGTTATTTGTGCCTCAATGACCACAGGTATACCTATACCACCTCACATTACTGGAGGGTGTTGCCTTTTGTAATATGCCCCATATTACATATTGGGATATAATATGCATCCCAATAGGGCTAGTGCAAAGGTCGCTTCCACGCACCCTGTTGGTGCCACAATGGGACAGTGTTAGCCCAAAGAAGTGCTGCCCCTTCTCTCCAAATCTTGTGAGAAAGCCGCTCTCATTCCTGCTCATGCCTCCTCTCTCCTTGGGACTCAGGATGCCTGCTACGGTACTTCTTCCCCAAGACACCTACTTCCCATGCTCTGTACATTTCCTCTTGGCACTTTCTCATTAGGTGAGCTTTACATCTTCTAGAAATCTCCTAGAAGTCTTCTGACGTACCACTGTCTGGCTTGGTGACTCTAAGCAGGCTGCACATCACTCTTCACTATCATCCCAGGATCCTTTTCTCTGTTTTCAGTGTAGAATCCACTGTTTCCTGAATATCATAATTTCTTCTTACTTTGCTCCTTCATTTTGCTGGGACATACCCTATACTAGGGGTGGCCAACAAGTCAATTGCGGTCGACCGGTCGATCGCGAGGCCAATTTTGGTCGATCGTCGATCGCTCGCAATGTCTGGGATGGAATTCCATGTACCATGGACTTTGAAGCGATGGTAGAAGACAAAACTTTCTAGCAATAGTTTAATGCATTCTGGGAATTTGCCAAGGTCATAAATTCCTAGAATTCTGACAGCCTGACACTGTGATCTCTGCCCACCCAGACAATACATTTTGACTTACGTGTTACACTTGTCACCGGACGCAACGCGTGAACGCAACAGTTACGACTCGACTCATCGAAGAACACAGTCAGTTAGCTTGAATATTTGGTAGTGTCATACGGTAGCTTCTTTTCTTTTGTATTAACAGTATTATTATCAATCAATATTATTTATCCTCAGTGACCACGTTGAGTTTCAA